>JAFEMH010002921.1:0-301675 GCA_022495995.1 Adenophora triphylla var. japonica
AGGGAGGTTGAGATCTGTGAAAGTGATTATGTTCCCGTAGTGGATGTTTCCAATCAACTGTACCACGTCATCGGGAGTAGCATCAATAGGCACTAGAGTGCGAGCCAGGCTTTCTTCCAGCTTCAGCTTATGGGGATAGGACGAAGTGAGTAGAGACCAGAGGGAAATGTTGGCCTGTGTCTGCTTCAACTGGGTGAGCACGGGATCCTCTTTTTCGGGGTCTGGAGTTTCAGCTGTCTTAGCATAGGGGCGGCGATCTTCTTTCGGTGCTTGATCTGTGGCCTTCTTATCTGCCTTGGGATTCCCTTGGAAGATTTGCCCGGATCGGGTCAACAGGTTAACTTCCTCATCAGTTGCTTCTTGACTGGATTTCTTCAATGCTGCTAAGGTCAACGGGGGAGCCTTTTTGGCTATCGGCCACTGGTTCTGACGGAGTCTAGCAACGGTGAGGGGCTGAGCTGTACTGGCTCCTTCCTGGGCAGCTCTTATGACTGCTTCCCAAGTCACAGGCTTTTGAGTCTGGGGTTGTGTTGTTGCCCCTTGGATGGCCCACAGAGCTAGGGCGTCCTCCGATTCACTCTCATAGCCTGCCTTGCTCATAGTTATCATACAACAAGAGTCGCTATTGTCGGGACTCGGCGGCTTTTCGATTTCATCCCCAGTATAGTGCAGCCATTCTGGTTCCTTTCTGTAATACTCAGAGTTGGAGATGATTATAGCATTCTGTGTGGGAGGCGCATCCGGTATCATGCCAGTTTCTAGGACTTCTCTGAAAGCTGACATACATTCGGGGAAGGTGACCTCTTCTTGGGTAACCCTGACAAGGAGTGTTACTTTGTTCTGGGGTGGATTTGATCTAACCATGGTTATTTTCTCATTTGGGCGGATGGGAGTTAGTTTCCCTCTCTCTATCAGATCTTCGACTATCAGCCTGGATCGAACGCCTGAAAACCCTTTCCCCAAAGCATGGTAGGCAGTGTTGAATTCTAGGACATCCACATGCTCAAATCCAGGAAACTTCATGGCCTTCATGTCCTCGGTTTCATATTCGTCTCCCGAAGTGTCTTCGTCGTTGCTCGCTGACAACCAACCATTGTGCCTGGCTCCCATGGGCTCATTTCTGGCATGATTGTTCCAGATTGTTTCCGGATCTGGGGCCTCAGTTGACTCTTCACTCTCGTCATCATCATCATCGTCGCTGTCGTCGGAATCATCTTCCCATACTACCGGGATTTCGGCGGAGAGGGAACGCCGATCAAACCCGTTAGGGGAATATGGGTGCGTGCAGCCACAGAAATTATCATATGCTCCCATTCCCGGAAGTGGTAATTGCGGTTTGGCTTCTCCACCCAGAAACTGCGGGGGAAGTGTGAGAGGGGGTGGCACGTATTTGACTCCCGGTAGAATGTAGAAGGATTTTTCCTCCTCTGACTCTTCAGTTTCACTGCCTTCGGGATCGTATTCGACTTCTCCAATAGCCAGTTTGCAGAAGTGTACTAGCTCCAGATGTTCTTCGGCCTCTTTGCTGATAAGCCCCAGTACAGGCGCTCGCCGGAAGCTTTCTTGCTCGATTCTTCTTGATTGTTCTAACCATCTTGTGTAAACGGTTCTCTCATGTTTTGACCGGAACAACCCCAGTTCTTCGGTATTGGCCTTCCCTTCATCCGAGAAATAGTGGGCCTCGTATTCTTGCATGGAGTCTCTGACATGGGACCAAGATGGGTTGATTCGTTCAATGTCCTCAAGGCTGAGGGGGAATCCGAATTCAGGATCCTCGACAAGGTTGGCCATGGGTATTTGGGGACCTTCATCAGCATCTTCCCGGGCATGCGAAGGTTCTCCGCATTCAATCATATTTACTTGATTATGGTTCCTTGGCAGAGGATTTTTGACTGTATTAGGCCCCTAGGGGCCTTCCAACTTTCCTTGCTCTATCAGCCCCTGAATTGCCTTCTTCAAAGTGAAGCAATTGTCTGTTAGATGTCCATGGGCTTGATGAAAAGCGCAATACTTTGTAGTATCCACGGGAGCATTCGGATTCCTGGGTTGGAAATTTTCCAAAGGCCGCAGCAAGCCTTCTTTCACCAGTCCCCTAAAGATGTCATTCAGAGGCATTCCAAAGTTTTCGAGGTTCATGACTCGTGGTCTGGGCTCGGCTGGTTTTCTGGGAGCAAAAGGAGTTGTGTTATTACATTCCTGTCCCGCATAGTTAATCATTTCTTTGCCTTTAGCAGGAGCAGGGGCAGTGTTTGCAGGAGGAGCCCGATATCTGTAGGCAGGTGCAGCAGCCGGTTGCTGATTGTAAGCTTTTTCAAACTTAGCTGCAGAGTTAACCATGGCCCGTAAGTCTGAGTACGGGAAGTGACTGAGGGAGGCTCTCAGATGCGGTTTCAGACATGACTGGAAGATGTCCAGTTGTTCCTCTTCGGAAGGAGGGATGGCCATTTCACTGAGTTTCAGATTCCACCGCTTGTAGAAGTCCCCAACATTCTCATCGGGACGCTGCACTGTTGTTTGTAGGTCAACCCTATTTGTTTCCCACTCCAAGTTGGCCTTATATTTTTCTGTGAAGGCATTGGTAATCTGGTCCCATGTAGCCCTGGCTTCAGGTTTTAAACGGAAGAACCATTTGAGAGCACTGGACTTCAAAGATAGACTGAAATAGTCAGCCAACTGCTGATTGGTACATCCTTTGGCCTTCATCGCCAAGGTATATGTATCCAAATGGGTTTTCGGGCATGCAGTCCCATCAAAGAGATCCAGATTAGGCATCACGAATTTGTGGGGCAGAGGAACAATGGAGTTCGGGTCTGTAGGCTCGAAAGCAGACTTCTTGGCAGTCAACTCAGCGATCAGCGCTTTCATTTCCTTGTGTTGTTCCATGAACCAGGCCAGATGAGGGTCTTGTGGTGGAACCATGGCACTCAAGCTAGTGGCTGAGTTAGAGAGAGGAGCTACCACTGGCGGCAGACTGGTGGAGGGAACGGCCGATCCGGGGACATAGGTGAAAACCTGTCCTAGCAGTTACATTGCCTGGGAGCATGAGTAGGAGCCTGGGCGAAGGGATAGAACCTTGCGGCCTGCTGTTGATTTTCAACTGGCAAAGTAGGTGGAGGTAGTCCTGCTGTAGCCGGATAGCTTGGATTTCCAGAGTGGGGCCCATAAGTAGGCTTAGGTGCGGCCGCCGTCCCTGACTGTTGAATTGCATGGCTGGCTGAGGCGAGGGTGTATAACCCGGGGGGTACTGCGGTCCTGGTGATTCGGATGACACCGGGATGGAGGCTTGGTAACCCATAGAAGTCTGAGTGAGGAACGGATTTGTGTGAGGAGCAGCTGAACTAGTACTATTCTGAGGAGGGGCTCCTGACTGTGGCCCAGAACCAAGTTGTGGCGGCATTCCGAACTGTGGTCGTTGCTGTGAAGGTCCGGATTGATCGATTCCGAACTGAGGTGGCATTCCAATTTGTTGGGGCATTCCGAGATAACCCCAACCATGAGAAGACATTCCGTACTGGCCTTGTCCCCACCGAGGAACCGTGAACCGATTTGTGCCATCGGCCGCATGGATCCGGTGATCTGTGGTTGGGGAGCTGGCTGACCCGAAGATCGAGGAGCATGGGTTCTGGTAATGGCACCATAGGAGGTGGGTGGTGGCATCCTGGAGTAATCAGGGCGACTGAGAGTGGGATTGGCATCCTCGTCTTCTTCCACGGTGAAGGTGCCATCGGGATTGAGGCTGGCGGCCAAACCATGGCTTTTGATAGCCTCCATAAGGCTATTCAGCTGTGCTTCCTGTCGTAACCTCATCTCGTTCTCGCTAACCGATTCCACCTGTTGTTACATGCGGGGGTCCGGGAGGCGGAGTGACGTTGTCCCCATCATTACCGGCCGACGTGCACATTCCAAACCCGGAGTCGGAACAAACGGTGAAGCTGATGACGCGCTTGACTCTTCCCAACTGATCAAACGGTGACCCGGTGTCCGGAACCAACCTTTGTGAGGAGCTGCGGGGAAAAGGTATGAGGGTTCAGATGTCTGGGAATTGAAGGAGGGTAGGTGTTTGGGCTTTGGGCTCATGCAACATGCAGTTATTTGTTCACGTTTACTTAAAACATGTTTTATTAACCTAATCGGTTGGAAAAGATTGCTCTTCTTTTTCGCAAACTACTCTGGATCCTGGATCAGTGGGCCCCGTCACTACGTCTATAAGCCCCTCGTATTCCACCTGTATTTCGACCTCCCAGGGCCCGGGCGAGGGTCCTATAGGGCAAGCGGGTCCCACCGACCGAAAGAAAAACGATCCTAAAAGTCTGGCGGGTAATCGAGTCTTAACGAGAATTCGATGTAAATTACGGACAAAGCTGACGTCAAAGTCAAGATCGTGTCCGAAGGCTCGACAAAAAGTCGGCATGATTTGGACTGATAAGCGTCCATAATTGATCTTGACTTGTCGTCAATTAGGCCGTAATTAGGCATGGAATAATCGTTAATCCTTGATGACTCAGTGTCAATGCTGGGAGTCAGTGTATAATTTGTGCCAGTCAGAACCGAAGTCAAGGCGCCGGTCAATATCTTGGTCAAAGTTTGCGGCGGAAAACCGGCAGAGCTTCGACTGATTAGGGTCCCCGAAAGATATTGAGTCGGTATGCCGACAAAGGCTTGAAAGGAAAGGTCTATACACAGACAGGGCATGACACAGACCAAACTAAAAACCAACCGGGTCTCGGACAAAGTGTGTCACGGACAAGTGCATGGTCGACACGAGGCTCCATGGGATGTTTGGGTAGTCCTGTGCTTGCACCGAGAGGCGTAATAAGACCAAACGGGCCGCGACAAGGATTTCCCCGGGTTAGGGACGTAGTGTGCAGTGTACGATCACGTGCGCGTAGTGTGCAAGCAGTCTATCTTTTTTTTTTCTGAGTAAAATAGAATTTTTTTTATGTGTCTTAAAAATATGATGCATGATTTTTTTTTTGAAAATTTTCTTTTTTTTTTTGAAATTTTTTTTTGAAATTTTTTTTTTTGAATTTTTTTTTTTGAAATTTTCTTTTGAAATGAGCACATAAGCACAAGAATTCCGACAGTTAGGGACATGATTCCGACAGTCAAAATTTTGACTTTTTCCGAGGCGGCCAAAACAACACGAAAATGTGCAAAAATCAACACACACACACAAATGATTTTTAAAGCCGGGACGGAAGCTTGACCCTCAAAAGCTTTTTCTCTTTTTTTTTTTTGAAAACAATGATACCGGTACGTGGGATTGTTAAACCACAATTTATCCCCGACTCGTGTTAGGAGGCGATAACGGGAAGTTTAATGGTTTCAACCAATATACCAAATATCGTTTTTTTTAGAAAAAGCTAAGTCCCCAGCGGAGTCGCCACTGTAACGATGGGTTTCCAAATTTCGCGGGAAAAATTCGATTTTGCGTTTCTTTGAAAATCAAATAAAACCGGAAAAAAGACGGAGTCGCCACGCCATTTTTGTTTTAAGGGCCAAAACTTTGAAAAATGCCCGAGATTAGAGATTTGGGTTCGGAGGTCATGTTACACGCCGGGAAGGACGTTAGTGTGCACCCGGAATGCCTCGTAAAACGAGTCTTCCAAGCTGAAAATCATTTGTGTGTGTGTGTGTGTGTTTTGGCCAAAATAAGTTGAAACTCAGAAAAGTAAAAATTGGGATGTCCTTTTAAGACTTTAAACTGATCCCATGATTTTTTGGAAGATTTTTGGGTTGATATTTGGTGCTCAAAAGACCTTTTGAAGTTGAGAGTCACTTCTGCCAGAATGAAAAAGGCAGTGGACCTTTGATTTTGAAATGGATTCAAGGGCCTTAAAACTTCATAACCTGGATAAACTCATAGAATGAAAGTTGTTCCAGACACCTTAAATAAGATTTTTGCGAAGGAATTTTCCATTTTGGAGAAGATTTGAAGGGTCAAAACCTTCTGGAAATCTCAGATATGAAATCTGGATTTCCAGAAGCTGATGAACTGGCCTCTAAAAGAAAATTTGAAAAGAGGAGTTTTACTCACCCAAAAAATAAAGTAAAAATATGTCTGGAAAGCTCTGGATGTTGGATACAAAAAGCATTTTGTAGTCAACACCAAATTCCAAGTTTATATATGTCCAAAAATTAAGACAATGGACTGGGGTTTTGGAAAATTGCTACTGGACAGCAACTTCTCAAGAAGAAGAACATGATTTTAAAGGGGATTTTTGCATCCATGCTTGTCCCCATTTCCCTAGGTTTTGGTTAGTGATCGCTTGACATTTTAGTGGTGAATCAACTATACCAAATCATCCTTGGGGTACATTAGGACTAAACACTTCATTTGCTTGGGAAGGGGAATTTTATCCTTTGAAATCTAGATTTGGTGCTTGAAAATGGTTTTTAGGATTTTGAAAATGCATTTGCAAGTAAATAATAACACATTGAAGAAAATGTTGATCCTTGTAGAGGATCATCCATGGAGATGAACTTCCATGGTGATCCTCTTGGATCTAGGGCAAGAAAATGAACAAACTACATTTTGTAGTTTGAAAATGCATGCATGGATGAGAGATTTAGGGTAAGAAGAGGGAGGTTATACCTATCTTCTTTGTGTTTTGTGTTTGAAGGCTTGAATGCAAGAGTGTTTGAATTTGAGAGTGAGTGGGTTTGATTTGAGTGAGTGAAAGTTGGGAAGATTCAAGAGAAAAAGGTGACAATTCTTAGAGAATTCTCACTGTTTTCTCAAGTATTTTCGCCAAATGCTGTGAATTATGTTCTTGTTCCTTCTCTTTTTTGTGACTGGAGGGCTCAATTTATAGCCCTCTGAAATTGACAATCCCATCCGCGCGGATAAACCCTGCAGCGTGCACTGTTCATTAAATGCTGCTCCAGGCTTTGGACACAAGGAATAATCTTTTCAAAATTCAAATTAATCAGCCAGTTTTTTGTTTCCAGCCACTTCTATTTTTGGTTTTTCTTATTTCTTTTGCTTTTTTGATTCCTTTCCTTGGTTTATCTTTTTTTGGCAATCCCTAATCTACCCTTACTTGGTTAGAAATGTTAGAAATTGTTAGAAATGTTATAACTTTCGTTAATTTTCTAACGAAAATACTAGCAAGCTCAAATTGGAGCACTTACAGTAGGTAGCCTATCACTAGGTCCAGCCATTCGACCATCTTGGTCATCTTTTTCCCCGCCGTTCGTGTCCGGCTCGGGATTCTCATTTTTATCGACAACCCCACTTCCCATGGAAGCGACGTCGCCAAGGGGCTCTGTGAGTACCCCGATCCAAACTCGCGACCCAATAAAAGTGCCTTTTACTCAATAAAAGTGCGCTAGGGAGCATTTTGGTAAATTTCCGGTTCATTCCGAGACTTTCGGGAACTTTTTATAAGTCTCTCGCTACGGAAGGACCTATAAAGAATTATTCAATTTGGGCCTTTAAGGAAGGGTCCAGATTTTGCCACTTGGCACGTTTCTAGAAGGAACTAATTCCAAAACAATTATAAATAAGGGAGTTTATCCCATTTACAAAAGGGGGGACACACAAAAAAAAACAAAAAGACTCTCAGTTCCTTTCTCACTAAGCTAAACGCATTCTCTCTCTCACTAGGCTCTCTCTCTAGCCGGAATTACAGAGGGAACACTCCCCCTTCCCCAATCGTCTTCTTCGTCCTTCACCGGCAATCCAAGGCCGCCCCAGACCACCGTTCCTCACCGGTCTTCTTCTCCACCAACAATAATCTTCTTCTCCACCAAGAACAACACAACAGAGCAAGCAACAGAGAGGCCACTCTCTCTCTCTCTAACCGGTTTCCAGAGACCTTTCTCTCTCTAAATGCTAAAATGGCGTAACCAAGCTCTCTCTCTCTAAAGACGCAAATGGCGTTCCCAATTTGTCGACCTCACCACTAAATTTCGGCCAAAGCTAAACGCCCGCTTTCTCTCTCAAAACAAACACGGCTCATTCTCTCTCTCAGCAATCCACAACCTCTCTCTCTAAACGCAGGAGCTATAAAAATGGCGATCCTCACCATTTTTGCTCCCTAGTTCATCTCCTTCACCCAATTTCTCTCTAAACCCGCCTCCAAAACCGATTGCCTTCTCCCCGGTCCTAAACCCATTTGCCGGCCGAGCCCCTCTCTGCACCCAAACCGGTGTCTACCGCCGGCGATCCTCACTATTTTTACTCCCTAAATCGTCTTCTCCGGCCACAGCCATCACCAATCTCCTAACCACAACACCTCTCACGCTCACACTCTTTCTCTCTCAAGACGCAAAGTCAGTTTCTCTCTCCTCTCTCTCACTAAACGCAAAACCAGAGGTCCTCACCTTCTCTCTCTAATCGGTCCTCACCATCTCCCTTACCAAACCATTTCTCCGGCCATTGCCCTAAACCTTTGTCTCTGTTCAATTTACCATCACGCACGTACATTTGGGATTTCCAAGTAGCTCTCAATCTGAGGCTTAAATCTGACTTCCGAAGCTGCTTCGAAGACTCCCTATACCGACGTGGTATAGTGAGTGTGGATACTTGTAAGTGCTCCAATTTGAGCTTGTTAGAATTTTCGTTAGAAAATTAACGAAAGTTTTAACACTCCTAACAATTCCTAACATTCCTAACATTTCTAACAAAGTGAGGGCAAAATGGGCATTGTTATTTAAGGATAAACCAAGGAAAAGAATCAAAAAAGTGAAAGAAATGGTCAAAAACCAAAAATAGAAATGGATGGAACATAATCTGGCAATTTAATTTGAATTTTAAAAAAGATTATTCCTTGTGTCCAAAGCCTGAAGCAGCATTTAATGAACAGTGCACGCGACCGATCCCATCCGCGCGGATAGGTTTGTAATTTTCAGAGGGCTATAAATTGAGCACTCCAGTCACAAAAATAAGGAGAACCAAGAACACAATTCACAGTATTTGGCGAAAATACTCGAGAAAACAGTGAGAATTCTCTAAGAATTGTCACCTTTTTCTCATGAATCTTCCCAACTTTCACTCACTCAAATCAAACCCACTCACTCTTACATTCAAAGCCTCAAACACTCATATATTCAAGCCAAAGCCCCAAAATACAAAGAAGATAGGTATAACCTCCCTCTTCTTACCCTAAATCTCTCATCCATGCATGCATTTTCAAGCTACAAAATGTAGTTCATTCATCTTCTTGTCTTAGATCCAAGAAGATCACCATGGAAGTTCATCTCCATGGATGATCTTCTACAAGGATCAACATTTTATTCAAAGTGTTCTTACTTTCTTGCAAAGAAAACACATTTTCAAAACCCTAAAAAACATTTTCAAGCATCAAATCTCATTTTCAAAGGATAAAATTCCCCTCCCCAAGCAAATGAAGTGCTTAGTCCTAATGTACCCCAAGGATGGTTTGGTATAGTTGATTCACCACTAAAATGTCAAGTGATCACTAATCAAAACCTAGGGAAATGGGGACAAGCATGTTAGAACATGGATTAATAATATGTGTTATTTAATTCCATATGTTATAATCATTTAATAATGTTAAAGTATAGATCAAATATGTAGAATTCCATTAGGTGTAAGTACCATTAAATGATGGGCATAATGGTAACTTCTCACCGCCTTCTTTACGAAAGGGTGTAGTCCCTAAATGAAGTGCCCCTTCTCTATCTATATAAAGGCTATCCATCAGCCATTTAGAGACACTTATTCATTCACTAAATTCAGTCACAAATCTTCTCTTTATTCACTAAGAAGATCAAGTGTGGGCACTATCATTTAGAAGATCTACTCTTCCCTACTTCGAAGTACTATTTCCCTACTTCCTTCTTCTACTCAAGAACAAAACTAAGAACAATCATGGAATCACAAGGTACACGCTTCCGTCTTCTTCTTCTTCTTCATCTCCTTCTCTTCTTAATCTAGTTGTGAGTCGGTTTATGGTTAATGGATCGTTTATGTTCCAACAATTGGTATCAGAGCCTGGTTCATATACTAGATTGAGTTTGAGTTTCTTGTAAAGCCTTATGCTTTTATTTCTTGAAAAGATTCCATGTTCATCATGTGTTCTTGAATTATTTTCATACTCTAATTAAGATTCTAGAGTATTATGTTACTTCTAAATTATAAATTTACTCAAAAGGCTTTCAATTCTTAATATAAGATTATTCCATTTTGAACATAGCCACCATCATTGGATGCGTTGTGAGTTTGTTCAAATGCATAGCCACGCATTTAAAAATGTGATGTGAGTATGCGGATATACTTGCTTTGGTTGAATATTGATTCACTATTAAGTTAAGAATTGATAGTCAAATGTGGGCACGAGTCGTGCTATTGGGCACGAGTCGTGCCCTTTGATTCCTGTCGTTTAAATGGTGACTTTTCATGTTTCTGGGCATTGAGCACGAGTCGTGCCTTTTGGCACGAGTCGTGCCCTTTTGGTCATTCGTGCCCACGACTCGTTTCTAAGCTTCCAAGTCGTTCTGATTAAAATCAAGCACTTCATTTCCACTCGTGCCCCATTCGTGCTCGTGGGCACGAGTCGTGCTCTGGCTGGGAAGAGAGATTTTGGGGTTATTTTGCCCAGAATTTGTGAAAATTTGTTAATAAATTATAGTATCTGGACACCAGTCGCGCTTCGGTGGTTCTTAGAGTTATCAAACTTTAGGAATGGACGGGTAGAACAAAAGGATTACTATCTTTTATTAATAAATTTCATTAATTACCTTAAGGCCCTTTTGTTTCTGATTAATTATATCCTTAACATTTTGGATAAAATTAACATGTTTGTTTCCCAAAGGAGACCTTGTTGATTAAATTCAAACTTGTTAAAAGATGAATGTAAATATTGATATGTGATAACATGCTTGTTTCCCAAAGGAGACCTTGTTGTTGACTAAGTATTTACATTCATGGGGTAATAATTGAACTAAACTTTTGGTCATTTTAAATGCTGTGAACCATCCCAAAGGAAGGCGGGTATTTAAAGTGAATTGTTTATATTCTTTATTACCGGGGAACAAGTACCTTAAACTTTAGGACACTTTTGTACTTGATCCGGCCCAAAGGAAGGCAAGTATTTAAAGTGTATTGTTTAAGCTATTTGTTTACCCTAAGATAAATCAAATTGTGAGTCAATTCGCAATCCAAAGATTAGTCTTGATGTCATATTGATTATCTTTTATTTTGATGGAATTCATTTGATATAATTAATCATTGTGTAGTTTCTTATATATGTTTTGTTTCATTCTTGTTCTTCTTCTTCAGATTTGATTAATGCTTCATCCGTAACTACTGCTATAAATGATGTACCTTTGTTTACTGGGACTAAACTTAAAACTTGGAAAAATAATATAACGATGATCTTAGGCAATATGGACATCGATCACGCATTTGGGAAATCAAGTCCCGCTGCTCTCACTAAAGGAAATACCGTTATAGAACGGAAAAATGTTGAGCAATGGGAACGGTCCAACCGCGTGAGTCTAATGATCATGGAAAATGCAGTTTCAGAGACATTTTGGACAATGTCTCTGAAATCGAAAATGCTGAGTTTTTTCTTGAATTCTTGTGGAAACTTGTTTCCATTCGGTACAAGGGTGACGAAAATCTTCGGGAGTACATTATCGAATTATTTCATCTTTCGATCAAACTAAAAGCACTTAAGTTAGAGATTTCGGAAGATTTGCTCGTGCACTTAGTTTTGATCTATCTTCCTCCTCAATTTGGTCCTTTTGAAGTGACCTATAAATGTCGAAAGTACAAGTGGAATATTAATGAATTACTTTCACATATGACATTAGAGGAAGCTAGGTTGAAATATCATAAATTAGAAAGTACTCATTCAGCATTTACTTCTTCTCGTGGGATTAAGAGAAGAGGGAAGGAAATTGCGGTTGCAAGTAAGAAGCATAAGGGATCATTTAAAGATCATAAAGTCAAGAAATGCTTCTTTTGCAAGGACCTTACTCGCATGAAGAATGACTACCATAAGTATCGCGAATGGCGAATTCAGAATGGTATGTCAATTGGTCTTGTTTGTACTAAGGCAAATTTGGTTTCAATTCCTTACTATGCATAGTGGTTGTATTTGGTGCAACAACTCACATTAGTTCATGTATGCAGGGTTGCCTGAATTACCGAATCCCCAGTGAAGATGAGAAATACATCTATATGGAAGCTGGAAATCCGGTTGAAGTTATAGGCATAGGGACTTTTAGATTAATGATAAGTACTGGCTATTATTTTGTATTAAATAATACATTCATTGTACCATCTTTTGATGGAATTTAATATCTATCACAATTTTGGACAAGGAAGGTTACTCTTGTTCTTTTGGGAATAATAAATGTGATCTTTATTTTAAATTCCAAATTTGTCGGTACTAGTACTTTGTCATATATCGATAATCTTAATTTACTTGACACAGTCAAGAAAATGAATGAGTCCCATAATAATGAAACCAAAACTAAAGGCACTAAGCAAAAGTTATCAAGTGAAAATTATTGTATTCTATGGCATAGGCGTTTGGGTCATATCTCCAAAGGGAGAATTGATAAAGCTTATGTCGGAGAGAATCCTAAAACAACTTGATACTCCGGATAAAACTTTTGCATTAAGTGTTTTAAAGAATAAATTTACAAACATTAAAGGAAATAGAATTTTGAGAGTATCAAACGTCTTGGAACTAATTCATATGGACATTTGTAGACCATTCATTAATCCTTCATGGAATGGTCAACAATATTTCATTACGTTCATGGATGATTACTCTCGTTATGGATACATTATATTCTTCATGTAAAGTTTCAATCATTGGACGTTTTCAAGTCTTTTAAGGCATAAGAAAGACTATTAAGAACGTTAAAACCGATCATGGTAGTGAAAACTACGGACGGTATAACGTATTAGGTGAATAACGTCCGGGTCCTTTATAATCGCTATTTTGAAGAGTGTAGGATTGTCCCTCACTACGCCATGCCGGGCAAACCTAGCATAGTATAGTGGAGAGACATAATAGAATCCTTAAGGATATGGTAAGAAGTATGTTTTCTTGTACTTCTTTACCTCACTCATTATGGGCGAAGCATTAAAAACCGCAGCTTATATTCTCAATAGAGCACCTTCAAAAGCTACCGACAAAACCCCTTATGAGTTATGGACGAATAAGAAACCGTCCTTAAATCATCTTCATGTATGGGGGTGTCCAGCAAAAGCTAGACCTTATAGGCCTAATGAGGGCAAACTGGACCTTAATACTGTTAGTAGCTATTTTATAGGGTATGCTGAGAGATCTAGGGGATATAAATTTTATGACCCGAAAGCTAGAACATTTTTTGAGACTGGCAATGTTAGGTTCCTTGAGGATGTTGAATTTAGTGGGAGAAATAGTAATGTTTTTGAATTTGAAGAGTTAGAGGAACCACTCTATGTTCCTCAAACTTTAGTTCCTGTTGGAAATCAAGTAATTGTACCTGAAATTCAACAAAGAACATACAATTCAAATTAATATAGAGACTCCCGTAAATAACGGACAACATGGAAATGTTGGACATGAGGAAATTCAACAACCTCAAAATGAGGATGAACCAGTGCTCTTGAGGAGATCTACTAGAGAAAGAAGAAGTAATATTCTGGATATTTATGATATGTATCTTGCGGAGAATAAGGACACCTTAAGTTTAGTGGGAGATGATCTAATCACCTTCCATGAAGCCATTAATAGTCCTAATTCTCATAAGTGAATCAATGCCATTAATGAGGAGTTAAAATCAATGAAAGACAATGACATTTGGGATCTTGTCCCATTACCTGAAGGTGTAAAACCTATTGGTTATAAATTGATATTTAAAACCAAAAGGGATTAGCAAGGTGATATGGAAAGATATAAGGCACGTCATGTTGCTAATGGATTTACTCAAAAAGAAGGCATTGATTATAAAGAAACATTTTTTTTGATATCTTCTAAAACCTCTGTTATGATCATTATGACATTAGTGGCACATTATGATCTTGAGCTTCATCAAATGGATGTTAAAACAGCTTTTCTCAATGGCGACATTGAGGAAACTATCTATATGAAGAAACCAGAAATGGTGACTAATTTGAATCAAACTAGTCAACTGGTTTGTAAACTTGAGAAATCCATTTATGGGCTTAAAGCAAGCATCTCGTCAATGGTACTTAAAATTTAACCAAATTATTCTTTCATTTGGCTTTGAAATGAATCTTGGTGAAGATTGTGTGTACCATAAGTTCAGTGGGAGTAGATTTATAATTCTGGTCTTTATGTGGATGATATTTGGATAATATTTTTCATGCTAGTAATGATAAGGGCCTTTTAAAAGAAACTAAGAAATTTCTCAAACAAATTTGAGATGAAAGATCTTGGTAAGACATCTTTTGTATTGGGAATCCAAATTCATCGTGATCATTCACGAGGTATTTTGGGATTATCACAAAAGAACTATATAGAGAAGGTATTACAAAGGTTTAGCATGGAAAATTGTAAACCACATGACACCCCTGTCTCTAAGGGAGATAAATTCAGTTTAAAGTAATGTCCTAAAATTAATTTCTAATCCAAGTATATGGAAAATATCCCTTATGCACCGGCAGTAGGAAGCTTAATGTATGCGCAAGTCTGTACTCGTACAGATCTTGTATTTATTATTAGGATGCTTGGTTAATACCAAAGTAATTCGGAAAGAAAAACATTAAGTCGCATCCAAAAGAATGATGAAGTACCTATAAAACATTAAACTACATGCTTATGTTTATAAAATCGGATCATTTTGAGATCATTAAGTATTCCGATTATGTTTCAGTGGATGCAAAGATGTCGAAAGATATCATATGGTTATATCTCTTGTTGAAGAGAAATAAGTATAAAATGAACAAATAGATATACAACTTATAGGATCAAACTCCATGTTATTGGATCCATTTTGTAAAGCGTAATCTCTTTTGATGTTTCACGAGCATACTGCTCATATGGGTGAAACAATTTTGATAATGCTTAAATCAGTGGGAGTTTGTGTTGTTTCTATTTCTTTATGTTGTTTTTATTTATATTGATCTCATTTGGTTAAGTAGGACTAGTTGGAGAATATATATATGCATTCTTCATATATATTCATTAATATTCCATGCTACATATCTATACTTAATCTATGTCATTTAGTTGGATATATATATGTGATTAATGTGAGTTTAGTTGCGAATCAATTACAACGACTGCCCCTTTAGTCCCTATACTTATAAGACTAATGGACGGGATTGTGTTGGATGACAATAAACGTGCACATAAGGGTTGTCATT
The DNA here is from genome assembly GCA_022495995.1 of Adenophora triphylla var. japonica. Lineage (NCBI taxonomy): Eukaryota > Viridiplantae > Streptophyta > Magnoliopsida > Asterales > Campanulaceae > Adenophora > Adenophora triphylla. Next base: position 15,302 of record JAFEMH010002921.1, read on the forward strand.
CATGTTATAAATGATTAAGGAATTTATTTAGTAAAAGATACATATTAATATTAATCCAAGTGGGAGATTGTTAGAACATGGATTAATAATATGTGTTAATTAATTCCATATGTTATAATCATTTAATAATGTTAAAGTATAGATCAAATATGTAGAATTCCATTAGGTGTAAATACCATTAAATGATGGGCATAATGGTAACTTCTCACCGCCTTCTTTACGAAAGGGTGTAGTCCCTAAATGAAGTGCCCCTTCTCTATCTATATAAAGGCTATCCATCACCATGAATCTAGAGACACTTATTCATTCACTAAATTCAGTCACAAATCTTCTCTTTATTCACTAAGAAGATCAAGTGTGGGCACTATCATTTAGAAGATCTACTCTTCCCTACTTCGAAGTACTATTTCCCTACTTCCTTCTTCTACTCAAGAACAAAACTAAGAACAATCATGGAATCACAAGGTACACTTTTTGCTGTCCAGTAGTAAAAATCCTCTTTTCAAATTTTATTTTAGAGGCCAGTTCATCACCTTCTGGAAATCCAGAATGCATATCTGAGGTTTCCAGAAGGTTTTGACCCCTCAAATCTTCTCCAAAATGAAAAATTCCTTCGCACAAATCTTATTTAAGGTGTCTGGAACAATTTTCATTCTCTGAGTTTATCCAGATTATGAAGTTTTAAGGCCCTTGAATCCATTTCAAAATCAAAGGTCCACTGCCTTTTTCATTCTGGCAGAAGTGACTCTCAACTTCAAAAGGTCTTTTGAGTACCAAATCTCAACCCAAAAATCTTCCAAAAAATCATAGGATCAGTTTAAAGTCTTAAAAAGATATCCCAATTTTTACTTTTCTGAGTTTCAAAGTATTTTGGCCAAAACACACAAACACACACACACACAAATGATTTTCAGCTTGGAAGACTCGTTTTACGAGGCATTCCGGGTGCACACTAACGTCCTTCCCGGCATGTAACATGACCTCCGAACCCAAATCTTTAATCTCGGGCATTTTTCAAAGTTTTGGCCCTTAAAATAAAAATGGCGTGGCGACTCCGTTCTTTTTCCGGGTTTTATTTGGTTTTTTCAAAGAAACGCAAAAAATCAAATTTTTTCCCGCGAAATGGCGACACATCATCACAGTGGCGACTCTGCTGGGGAAGACTAAGCTTTTAAAAAAATGATATTTGGTATATTGGTGGAAACCATTAAACTTCCCGTTATCGCCTCCTAACACGAGTCGGGGATAAATTGTGGTCTAACAATCCCACGTACCGGTATCATCGTTTTAAAAAAAAAAAGGCTTTTGAGGGTCAAGCTTCCGTCCCGGCTTTAAAAATCATTTGTGTGTGTGTGTTGATTTTTGTACATTTTTCGTGTTGTTTTGGCCGCCTCGGGAAAAGTCAAAATTTTGACCGTCGGAATCATGTCCCTAACTGTCGGAATTTTTGTGCTTATGTGCTCATTTTAAAAAAAAAAATTCAAAAAAAAAAATTCAAAAAAAAAAAGGAAAATTTTCAAAAAAAAATCATGCATCATATTTTTAAGACACATAAAAAATTTCTATTTTACTCAGAAAAAGAAAATAGACTGCTTGCACACTACGCGCACGTTGACCGTACACTGCACACTACGTCCCTAACCCGGGGAAATCCTTGTCGCGGCCCGTTTGGTCTTATTACGCCTCTCGGTGCAAGCACAGGACTACCCAAACATCCCATGGAGCCTCGTGTCGACCATGCACTTGTCCGTGACACACTTTGTCCGAGACCCGGTTGGTTTTTAGTTTGGTCTGTGTCATGCCCTGTCTGTGTATAGACCTTTCCTTTCAAAGCCTTTGTCGGCATACCGACTCGATATCTTTCGGGGACCCTAATCAGTCGAAGCTCTGCCGGTTTTCCGCCGCAGACTTTGACCAAGATATTGACCGGCGCCTTGACTTCGGCTCTGACTGGCACAAATTATACACTGACTCCCAAAGATGACACCGAGTCATCAAGGATTAATGATTATTCCATGCCTAATTACGGCCTAACTGACAACAAGTCAAGATCAATCGTGGACATTTATCAGTCCAAATCATGCCGACTTTTTGTCGAGCCCTCGAACATGATCTTGACTTTTGACGTCAGCCTTATCCGTAATTTACATCGAATGCTCGTTAAGACTCGATTACCCGCCAGACTTTTAGGATCATTTTTCTTTCGGTCGGTGGGACCCGCTTGCCCTATAGGACCCTCGCCCGGGGCTGTCCACCCTGGGAGGTCGAAATACAGGTGGAATACGAGGGGCTTATAGACGTAGTGACGGGGCCCACTGATCCAGGATCCAGAGTAGTTTGCGAAAAAGAAGAGAAATCTTTTCCAACCGATTAGGTTAATAAAATATGTTTTAAGTAAACGTGAACAAATAACTGCATGTTGCATGAGCCCAATGCCCAAACACCTACCCTCCTTCCATTCCCAGACATCTGAACCCTCGTGCCTTTTCCCCCGCAGCTCCTCACAAAGGTTGGTTCCGGACACCGGGTCATCGTTTGATTAGTTGGGAAGAGTCAAGCGCGTCATCAGCTTCGCCGTTTGTTCCGACTCCGGGTTTCAGAATGTCTGCATCAGCCGGTAATGATGGGGATAACGTCACTCCGCCTCCCGGGACCCCTCAGACAGAGCAACAGTGGAATCAGTTAGCAGAACAGATGAGAGTGCGACAGGAAGCACAGCTGAACAGCCTTATGGAGGCTATTAAGAGCCACGGTTTGGCCGCCAGCCTCAATCCCGATGGCACCTTCACCGTGGAAGAAGACGAGGATGCCAACCCCACTCTCAGTCGCCCTGACTACACCAGGATGCCACCACCCACCTCCTATGGTGCCACTACCAGAACCCCTGCTCCTCGATCTTCGGGTCCGCCTAGCTCCCCAACCACGGACCACCGGATCCATGCGGCACTCGACGGCACAAATCAGCTCACCATCCCTCGGTGGGGACAAAGTCGCACGGAATGTCTTCTCATGGTTGGGGTTATCTCGGAATGCCCCAACAAATTGGAGTGCCACCTCAGTTCGGAACCGATCAATCCGGACCTTCACAAGACCACGGTTCGGAATGCCGCCACAACTTGGTTCTGGGCCACGTCAGGAGCCCCTCCTCGAATAGTACCGGTTCAATCAACTCCTCACACAAATCCATTCCTCACTCAGACTTCTATGGGTTACCAAGCCTCCATCCCGGTGTCATCCGAATCACCAGACCGCAGTACCCCCGGGTTATACACCTCGCCTCGCCCGGCCATGCAATTCAACAGTCAGGGACAGCAGCCCGCACCTAAGCCTACTTACGGCCCCCACTCTGGAAATCCAAGTTATCCGGCTACATTGGGGCTGCCTCCACCTACTTTGCCAGTTGAAAATCAACAGCAGGCCTCAAGGTTCTATCCCTTTGCCCAAGCTCCTACTCATGCCCCTCAGGGTAACTCAGCCCCAGGACAGGTTTTCACCTACGTCCCCGGATCGGCCGTTCCCTCCACCAGTCTGCCTCCAGTGGTAGCTCCTCTCTCTAGCTCAGCCACTAGCTTGAATGCCATGGTTCCACCACAAGACCCTCACTTGGCCTGGTTCATGGAACAACACAAGGAAATGAAAGCGCAGATCGCTGAACTGACTGCCAAGAAGTCTGCCTTCCGGCCTACAGACCCGGACTCCATTGTTCCTCTGCCCCACAAATTCGTGATGCCTAATCTGGATCTCTTTGATGGGACTGCATGCCCGAAAACCCATTTGGACACATATACCTTGGCAATGAAGGCCAAAGGATGCACCAATCAGCAGTTGGCTGATTATTTCAGTCTATCTTTGAAGTCCAGTGCCTTAAAGTGGTTCTTCCGTTTGAAACCTGAAGCCAGGGCTACGTGGGACCAGATTACCAATGCCTTCACAGAGAAATATAAGGCCAACTTGGAGTGGGAAACAAATAGGGTTGACCTACAAACAACAGTGCAGCGTCCTGATGAGAATGTTGGGGACTTTTACAAGCGGTGGAATCTGAAACTCAGTGAAATGGCAATCCCTCCTTCTGAAGAAGAACAACTGGACATCTTCCAGTCATGCTTGAAACCACATCTGAGAGCCTCCCTCAGTCACTTCCCATACTCAGACTTACGGGCCATGGTTAACTCTGCAGCTAAGTTTGAAAAGGCCTACAATCAGCAACCGGCTGCTGCACCTGCCTACAGATATCGGGCTCCTCCTGCAAACACTGCCCCTGCTCCTGCCAAAGGCAAAGAAATGATTAACTATGCGGGACAGGAATGTAATAACACAACTCCTTTTGCCCCCAGAAAACCAGCCGAGCCCAGACCACGGGTCATGAACCTCGAAAACTTTGGAATGCCTCTGAATGACATCTTTAGGGGACTGGTGAAGGAAGGCTTGCTGCGGCCTTTGGAAAATTTCCAACCCAGGAATCCGAATGCTCCCGTGGATACTACAAAGTATTGCGCTTTTCATCAAGCCCATGGACATCTAACTGACAACTGCTTTACTCTGAAAAAGGCAATCCAGGGGCTGATAGAGCAAGGAAAGTTGGAAGGCCCCGAAGGGCCTAATACAGTCAAAAATCCCTTGCCAAGGAACCATAATCAGGTGAATATGATTGAATGCGGAGAATCTTCGCATGCCCAGGAAGATGCTGATGAAAGTCCCCAAATACCCGTGGCCAACCTCGTCGAGGATCCTGAATTAGGATTCCCCCTCAGCCTTGAGGATATCGAACGAATCAACCCATCTTGGTCTCATGTCAGAAACTTCCTGCAAGAATACGAGGCCCGCTATTTCTCGAATGAAGGGAAAACCGACACTGAAGAACTGGGGCTGTTCCGGTCAGAACATGAGAGAACCATTTACACAAGATGGTTAGAGCAGTCAAGAAAGATTGAACAAGAAAGCTTCAGACGGGCGCCTGTACTGGGGCTTATCAGCAAAGAAGCCGAAGAACATCTGGAGCTAGTACACTTCCGCAAACTGGCTATTGGAGAACTCGAATACGATCCCAAAGGCAGTGAAACTGATGAATCAGAGGAGGAAGAATCCTTCTACATTCTACCTGGTGTCAAATACGTGCCACCCCCTCTCACTCTTCCCCCACAGTTTCTGGGAGGAGAAGCCGAATCACAATTATCACTTCCAGGAATGGGAGCATATGACAATTTCTGCGGTTGCACGCACCCATATTCCCCTAACGGGTTCGATCGGCGTTCCCTCTCCGCCGAAATCCCGGTAGTATGGGAAGATGATTCCGATGACAGCGACGACGATGATGATGACGAGAGCGAAGAGTCAACTGAGGCCCCAGATCCGGAAACAATCTGGAACAATCATGCCAGAAATGAGCCCATGGGAGCCAGGCACAATGGTTGGTTGTCAGCAAGCGACGACGAAGACACTTCGGAAGAGGAATATGAAACCGAGGATATGAAGGCCATGAAGTTTCCTGGGTCTGAGCACGTGGATGTCTTAGAGTTCAACACTGCCTACCATGCTTTGGGGAAAGGGTTTTCAGGCGTCCGATCCAGGCTGATAGTCGAAGATCTGATAGAGAGAGGGAAACTAACTCCCATCCGCCCAAATGAGAAAATAACCATGGTTAGATCAAATCCACCCCAGAACAAAGTAACACTCCTTGTCAGGGTTACCCAAGAAGAGGTCACCTTCCCCGAGTGTATGTCAGCTTTCAGAGAAGTCCTAGAAACTGGCATGATACCGGATGCGCCTCCCACACAGAATGCAATAATCATCTCAAACTCTGAGTATTACAGAAAGGAACCAGAATGGCTGCACTATACCGGGGATGAAATTGAAAAGCCGCCGAGTCCCGACAATAGCGACTCTTGTTGCATGATAACTATGAGCAAGGCAGACTATGGGAGCGAATCGGAGGACGCCCTAGCTCTGTGGGCCATCCAAGGGGCAACAACACAACCCCAGACTCAAAAGCCTGTGACTTGGGAAGCAGTTATAAGGGCCGCCCAGGAAGGGGCCAGTACAGCTCAGCCCCTCACTGTCGCTAGGCTCCGTCAGAACCAGTGGCCGATAGCCAAAAAGGCTCCCCCATTGACCCTAGCAGCACTCAAGAAATCCAGCCAAGAAGCAACTGATGAGGAAGTTAACCTGTTGACCCGATCCGGGCAGATCTTCCAAGGAAATCCCAAGGCAGATAAGAAGGCCACAGATCAAGCACCGAAAGAAGATCGCCGCCCCTATGCTAAGACAGCTGAAACTCCAGACCCCGAAAAAGAGGATCCCGTGCTCACCCAGTTGAAGCAGACACAGGCCAACATTTCCCTCTGGTCTCTACTCACTTCGTCCTATCCCCATAAGCTGAAGCTGGAAGAAAGCCTGGCTCGCACTCTAGTGCCTATTGATGCTACTCCCGATGACGTGGTACAGTTGATTGGAAATATCCACTACGGGAACATAATCACTTTCACAGATCTCGACCTCCCTCAATTTGGGGCTGATCATAACGAGCCTCTCTTCATCACAGTCCAATTGGATGAACGACGCCTTCCTCGGGTCCTGGTTGATAATGGGTCCGGAATGAACATTCTTCCGGCAAAGATCATGAGCCTGCTTGATATCAAGACTACAGACTTGAAGCCTTCCTCCCTCACAGTCAAAGCTTACGACTCAACATCCCGAGCAGTCCTCGGAGTTGCTACTTTGGACCTCTGGTTCGGCAAGAAATTGATACCTGTGGAATTCCAGGTTATCGACATCCCAATCACTTTTAATGCCCTGCTGGGAAGACCTTGGCTCCATCAAGTCAAAGGGGTCGCTTCAAGCCTCCACCAGTGTGTGAAATTCGTCTCGGATGGGGATTTGACAACCATCTACGGAGATTTAGTCACTTTAGAGGGCACAGATACGGGTGGAATACCTATTCTGGAAATCAAACATGACGAGGAAGGTCTCATGCTAACAGGCTTCACGGTCGAGCCTCCCAAAGCCCAAGTGTGCAACATAGATCTGACGGTCACTCGGGATAAAATCCCCCCGGTCTTGAAAATGATGAGAAAGATGAGCTATCTACCTGGCCTCGGTCTGGGGAAGCACCAACAAGGAACTCACAAACTCATCGAGGTGAAAGGACAGAATACTCGCCACGGCCTGGGATATGAGGCCTCCTCAGTGGACACTGCAAAAGGGAAAAGATTTGAAGCTGTCACAGGAAGGGTCCCGGTCAACGACCCTAAATCTCTCCCTTTCAGTCCTAATTTGGCTGACTACTTCGTAAAGGGTCCCACACAACCGGGTAACGTCACAGAACCCACTCCTACAGAAGAATGGCTAAAGCTACAGGATAGCCTCAACAAGTTCAGGGGAGCCAAAGCTAACCCGGTCCGCAGAACGTTCCTGGACCTACCCAAGATATCCGGGGCTACCACTACCGTGAGAAGTGAGTACACTTTCAAAGGCGTGCCAAGCCTAGTGGAACAGTTCGAGAAGCTCACAACCACAATTCCTACTGCCCATGATGGTCCGAAACCTGAGTTCGAATTGACCGTGCCAAAAGCTAAGGCCACATAATTTCCCTCAGATGATTGGGATGGTCTGGTTATGCAGCAATTGTTCGAAGAAGAAGTCCAGATGCCAGACCTGATTGATTTCAGCTCAGTCAAAGAAATGGTAGCAATGAACGAGGGAGGAGAACAGAAATGAGATAGCCCCCGAGTCATGAGGCCACTGACAGCAATGCCGTTAAAGAATCGGGAAACTCTCTCCGGCCCATCCGCGACCAAAGAAGAAATGATCACCAAACTTGGATTGGTCCCCCGTCCCTTTGTGTCAACCTTTGTAAAGTCTTCTGAGTCTCTCATTGTTGAGTTTGAGTCTACCGAATCGTCTGATGGCCTCACGCCTGAAGACCACGAAATTGTAGCCAATGCTGTATTCCCTCTTATTCTCAATGAAATGACGAACCTTTCTGAGTATCCCTTAATTGCCACTTTAACTAATGATGAATTAACTAATAATCTAAAAACAGTTAACAACGATTCACTAGATGAAGAAGCAGACACATTAAACAAAAAAAAAATCAAACAAAAAAATCTTTAAGCAGGTTGCCCGGAAAGAGGAAAATCGAGTCCAAGCTGCCGAAGAGGTTTTGACAAGTGTGAATTTGGGAACTGCGGAAGAGCCTAAGGAGACGCAGATTGGTGATTTCTTCGAAGGAACTGGAAAGGATGACTTACGAAATCCTACAAAATCCTCAACTCAAGGAAAGTAGCCCTCTTCATCAAAGAGAACATCATGTGCCGATACGGGTTGCCAGCCGAAATCATCTCAGATAATGGATCCCACTTCGAAGGGGAATGTGAAAGACTGCTGGCAGAATTCAGAATAACTCGTCACAAGTCATCTCCTTACAGGCCCCAAACCAACGGAGCCGTCGAGGCAGCAAACAAGACTTTGGAAAACATCATCCGAAAGATGGCTGTCCGAGGCAGAGATTGGCCCGAGAAGCTACACCTGGCACTCTGGGGCTACAGAACATCAGTCAGAACGGCAACTGGGGAAACACCGTTTCCCCTCACTCCGTATACTGCTGGAAAGCCAGATCAACGAGGTCGAATGGCTCCAGAGTCGCCATAATGAATTGGCCCTGCTAGATGAACGCCGATTGAAAGCAATGGAACACATCCGAGCCTACCAGGGAAGAATGGCCAGATCCTTTGACAAGAAAGTAAAGCATCGGGAGATCCGAGAAGGGGATCTCGTTTTGAAAGAAAAGCCCCCGGTCCGTGTCAACCCGCTTGGTAAATGGGATCCTGTCTGGGTCGGGCCATACATCATCCAGAAGATCTTCTCCGGAGGAGCCATGCAACTTGCAGACCTCGACGGAAATCCCTTTGTACACCCAGTGAATGGTGACAAGCTGCGCAGATACTACGCGTAAAAAAAAACGCTGAGTCAAAAAAAAAAAGAGAAGAAAAGAAACAAAAAAAGAGTGCTAAAAGAGTAATACCCAACTAGGTTGAAAACCCGAAAAGGGCGGCCTAGGTAAAAAACAGGGTTGCACCAAAAAAAAAACAAAAAAATAAAAACAACAAAAAAACAACAAAAAAAAAAAATCAGGTTGAACTACGAAGACCTGAGCTCCTCAAAATGAGGGGAACGTAGGCAAAACTAAACGGTTCGGTCTAAAACACAAATAAAAGTCATACTCTGACATCGATACAATCGATCAGACCATGAAAGCGTCTCGAAAAACTCTGAAGCAATTCAAATATTCATTACAAGTTAAAAACTTTTTGATGAGTCTAAGCCCGATTCATTCCTACAACTGGTAACTTGCTAAAATAAATTAAGATACATAATCAAACTAATGTGTCTGCCATGACAAGAAAGGGATACTCGGAAACCTCAAGGTCACTCCAAGCCACTCGTACTGGCCTCTCCCCTCTTCTTCCCCCTTCGAGTCTTCTTCTTCTGAACAGGAAAAATGTCGGTCTTCCTCCTACCAAGCTCTGGTATAGGAACAGGATCTATCAAACCAGCCTCTGTCAGGGCCTTAGTAGCCCTAGCGTCATCTCTCATCTCCTGTAGCCGGGCTGATAGCATAGGAGTCCTCCTCTCCTGTCTCTTGACGTAAGCCTCATAGTCGGTCACAACATCCCCACTCCTGTCATGAGGGTTGGCCCTCGCCTCGACCCTCCTCCTCTCGGAAACTGTCAGGTCCTCCGCACCCACAATGGCCTCATGCCGCCTCAAAATAGCCATCTGAGCCTCTACAAAATGCCTCTCGTACCAATCCAAGTACCAAGTGGTCAAGAACACCGGTCTCGGACGCCTGAGGATAACCCGAGGAGGAAAGACGTCATACCTCCATGCTCGGGAAAGAAAGGAAAACACCGAAGGATCATCCATAGAAACAGGAGCCACCACCCTGGTGGCTATATCATCAAAGTCCTCCAAAGGAACCTGCTCCAAGCCGAACTGTCTCAGAACCAAAGACGGAATGTAAAAGCTGGACTGAGAAAGCCCCGGAAGCATAACCACATGAGACCCGTCCTGAAGCACTCTGCGAGTCTCCACCCGCCAACAAGGCACTGACCATCTGATATCTTCTGTCTGGCGACCAGCCATCCAACGCTCCCATGAGCCCTGATCATCGAAATCCACAGCAACCCCCCTCCTGGCAAATGTCCAAGGCTTGATCATGTCAGGAGTTTCCCGAAGAATCCCCAAGCGCTCCATCAGCCACAGGGTCAAGAGGAACGGGCTGCCCCCGTGCATATACCGCTTCCCGGTAGCCAACCTATCGAGAGCATGAAAAGTCTCCCCCAGGATCAGAGGTACAACATCTCTGCCCAAGCGACAATGAACGACTACATCCAGCAGAGACCGATGACAGATCCCAAAAGAATAGACCATGAGCAAGGTCCCGAACATGCAAAGTGCAAAGGCATCCCAATAGGCATCGTCAAGCAAACCTAAGCCCCTAAACCTATCAGGGAGACCGGAAATATCAAAATGATCAGGACCACGGATCATACCTTGCACTTCCTCCGGGGAAAGATGAAGGAGGACGCACAATCTGTCAACAAAAGAAGCCCCTCCGGGCAAAGGAACCGCTATCTCTTCCACCTCCGGACCTCCAAGCAAGACCCGAAATTCTTCGACGGTTGGGACCATCACGTTGAAGGAAAGGCAAAAAACATGCCTTCTAGTATCCCAAAAGAGGAAGAAGCCCTCAGACGATCGTAGTCCGGAATCAATTCCTTGAGAGACCATAAGCACTTCACCTTGTACCTTTCTTCAAAGAAGGACCTCCTCTCATGCATAATCTCCCGGGACCAATCCTTGAATTTGTTAAAGAATGACATTTGGGATTCTTGGGACAATTTTGATGGAGCTTTTCTAAGGTTTTCCATGGATTTTCTCTCTTTCTCCCCGAAAAAGGCTGTTTGGACTGGAGGTTGAAGAGTATATTTGAATTTGAAATAAAGTGAGACCAGATCTGAAGCAAAATTAAAGGACAGTGTCAGATTCCTGTCCTATCCGCGCGGATATGTTTGTCAAAAAAAAAATCTTTGCAACAGTCCAAACTGCTGCACCGAAGGAATATTTTGTCCCAGCCAAAGCCTGTCCAAGCCAGTCCATGCACCAAACATCTACACCCTTGCCAAAAAACCAAGGCTCATGCAACATTGCATTCATACTGCATTGCATTCATAAAAAAATAAAATCCTAAATTATTACATTCCAAAAATAAAGGGAGTGTGCAAAAAAAAAAAAAAATCAAATAAAAAAAAGTAGTAGGTAACAATAATCCTAAATTATTACATCCCAAAAAAAAAAAGAAGAAAAGAAAAAAAAAATGTGCAAGAAAAAAAAAAGCTGTACAAATCTCAAAATCTCAGAAAATCAGTCTAAAAAAAAAAGAGGGGTAATCAATCAGAATCCCTAGCGCCCGACGTCTGTCCCCGGTCCCTCTTACGACTCGGGCCCGCCTCCTCAGGAGGCCTGAAGATCTCGGGCTCAGAATCGTCCTCGTCTCCAGAAAGAGGCTCGTCAGGACCAACCGGCACGCTCTGATAGGGCAAGCCGAGATCTGCGAAAAAATCATATCCGAATGTGAAGGCGTCGGACTCCTGGACATACGAAGACGACCCACCATGCTGCCAAACGTGTCCCTGCCCATGTGGATCCCCGAGAATGACATGATCCGAAGGCAGCACCGCGCGGGGATCTAGGAGAGGAGAAAGAGGAGTCTCGAAAGAAGTCTCTGAACGAATAGGGGAAGCCTCCCGCCTGACAGGCGCCGGCCGTGGTCGCCTCGCTCTAGCCTGAGGAGCCCCGCAAGCGACCATCCTCCTGATAAATCTCTTAGCTCCGATCACTTGCTTCGTCAGCTTCTCGACGACCACCTCCGAAAACTGCACAAAAGCAAAAGCGTCAGAAATAGTTGAAGCGAAAAATGATGACAGGAAAGAAAAGAAAAGACAAAAGCAAAAGAAAGAAAGGTGGAAAAGAGAAGCCGTACCTTTATACCCGGACGAGGCCGGAAAGCTCGTGGAAGCCGCTCAGGCTGAGGGATCTGCACCCTCAATCGGACCCCATCCTGGATGTATGAAAAATCCGTCCGAGGGTACCGCGGGATCCCAAGCCCCTCTCTATCCAGAACCTGGGGCATCCTTAGCCTCCTCAAAACAAATACGGGGTACGGCTCAATCGCCACAAATGCCGAGAAGTGCTGGCCGGCTCGGTAATCATCCTAGGTCGCAGATCTATCACTCGGGTGCATCATATCGGCGGGAGGCTCCACCGGTGTCATCAAAGGCGAGTTCACGCCATGCTGGCGCGTCACCCTCTCTCCCAGATAATAGGCATCGCAGGTCAGACCTCTCAGAATCCTCCGCTGCACAGTCCAAATCTCAGCGCCCTTCAGCTGCGCTACCTCGAAACAATCCCAGGGATAAAATATCATCCTCTCATCCGTCTCAGCCTCCGTCAAAGGAAGACAATCCGCGTATCTGAGAGTCGTACGCCCCCTGGAGCTTATCTTCTCTCGGGCATGCTTGGACCAGGAGCGCATGGCCGGATACGCCCCGACGTACTCCACCGGCTGTCGCCACATCGTGACGTGGAAAAACTCCAACGCCCATACCTGCGAAAGGTAAAAATCAAATCAATCCAGTGCAAAAGAAAAGTGTGTGCTCAAGAAGAAAGGGAAAGCAAAGAGAGAGCTTATACCTCCAGGGCAAACTCAAAGCAGTACAAGGAGCTCACAGCCTTCCGGCTGTACCTATCGAGAGCAAAGTAAAGCTCTGCCAGCCCGGCTTCTCCCCAGGAGACGTCTCCAGCCATCTCCATGTCCTCCAAGGACCTCAACAAGGCAAAGACGGCCGTCCCTTCAGCATGACCAAAAAGGGTGCTCGAAAAAGCAAACCATAAGAAGGCCCTAGCAATCTGCTCGGCGCCTATCCTCTCCTCCCCAGCCTCGTAGCTCACAATGGTCTCCACAATCTTCCCGTAGACCACGGCATACTCCATCCCCATCCCCTTTTTGGGAATAGGGGAAAATCCTAGAAGAGCCTGCAGGTCCGCGTCGCTATAGCCGTCCCGCCACTCAATGCTGCGTCCATTAAAGGACAAACCCGTGATCGCAGCGTAGTCGGAAGGCGTAACCGTAGCCTCGCCCCAGAAGAAGTGAAACGTGTGGGTCGCATCCCACCAGTGCTGCGCTAAAGCAAACATCAGGCCCTTGCTCTTAGGGAACTTGACCAATCCCCTCAAGCACTCAATGAACTCCCAAAGCCCGGTCTCAACAACAATGCGCTCTCGGACTCGGCAAAGCTCCTCGGCCCGCATTTGGAAGCCGGTCCCACAAGTCAACTACAGACTCCACCGATCCTCGAGTCTTCATCTTGTTCAGCTGCTCCGTAACGTAGTTGTTTCCACCCTGCAATAAAAAAAAAAGAAAATGTCAAAAAAAAAAATTGCATTTGCATTTGCATGAAAAAAGAGCATACATATGCATCATGAAATTTCAAAGAAAATTCGACAGCATAACAGCATACAATGAGCATAGCCCCATTTTTCTCGCACAAAAAGACAGTTTTCAACAAATCCCAATCATACAAAGAATCAACGGAAGTAAAAACTCCGTCCCATTTTCAAAAAAAAAAAAAAAGAAGTTCCTATGCATGCATGCATATCATTCATCATCTCAAAAAAAAAAATCCTACATTCATACATCCTACGGAAGCAAAAACTCCGTCCCATTTTTCATAAGACATGCATACATTCATCAAAAAAAAAATGCATTCCTACGGGAGTAAAAACTCCGTCCCGTTTTCATAAAATAACATGCATTCAATCAACGGGAGGAAAAATCCGTCCCACCTTTCAAAAAAAAAATCAAAAAAATCATACATTCATATCATCATCTCATGTTGGCAAAATGCCAATTCTTTTCTCAAGCAAAATGCACATTTTGGGTTACTCATATACTCATTACAACATGCAAAGCATCAAAATCAAGATTCAAAGCCAAGAACATCAATCATTCGAATTTTCAAAAAAAAAATTCAAAAAAAAAATTCACCCAAAATTCAATTTCAAGCAAGAAATCAACAAAGGGAATGAAAAGATTCGAAGCATACCGTTCGGAGACTCGGATCAGAAGCCCAATGTTGCCAAGCATCGGGGTAGGGCTCCTCCGCAATCGATTGCGAAAGAGTATAATGCCTCCTCATTCGGACGAGCTCCAATCGTCTTTCCGCTACCGGGCCACGTCCTTGGCCTTGAAAAACACCTTCCCCGTGTTCCATTTCTTGAAAATCGAAGAAAATCGGAAGATTTTTGAAGCTTTTTGGACAACAATGGCGGCTTGGGGCGTTTTCTCTCTTCATCTCTCGTAATTTTCAAAAAAATGAATGGGGAAGAAGAAGGGCGTTGGCCCCTCATTAAGACCCTCTGACTTTCAGATCCCCTCCGCGCGGATAGGGTTGCAAGGGTCAAAATGACCCTTTTGCCCTTTAAAATTTCAGGACTCTGCAGTTTAGTCCCAAACTTGACAAAGTTAACCAAAGTCAACCCCCTTTTAAGGAAATTATTCCCCGGCAGTCAAACGTAAGACCGATTTCCCCGAGAAAGATAACGAGATCCCGTATCTTTCATCAAAATCATCAACGGCAGTCAAACGTAAGACCGATTTCCCCGAGAAAGATAACGGAATCCCATCTTTCATCAAAATTACCCCCGGCAGTCAAACGTAAGTCCGATCTCCCCGAGAAAGTTAACGGAATCCCGTTTCTTTCATCAAAATCATCAACGGTAGTCAAACGTAAGACCGATTTCCCCGAGAAAGATAACGGAATCCCGTATCTTTCATCAAAATTACCCCCGGCAGTCAAACGTAAGACCGATTTCCCCGAGAAAGATAACGAGATCCCGTATCTTTCATCAAAATCATCAAACGGCAGTCAAACGTAAGACCGATTTCCCCGAGAAAGATAACGGAATCCCGTATCTTTCATCAAAATTACCCGGCGGCCAAACGTAAGACCGATTTCCCGAGAAAGATAACGAGATCCCGTATCTTTCATCAAAATCATCAAACGGCAGTCAAACGTAAGACCAATTTCCCCGAGAAAGATAACGAGATCCCGTATCTTTCATCAAAATCTTCCCCGGCAGTCAAACGTAAGACCGATCTCCCTGAGGAAGATAACGAGATCCCGTATCTTTCATCAAAATCTTCCCCGGCAGTCAAACGTAAGACCGATCTCCCTGAGGAAGATAACGAGATCCCGTATCTTTCATCAAAATCTTCCCCGGCAGTCAAACGTAAGACCGATCTCCCTGAGAAAGATAACGAGATCCCGTATCTTTCATCAAAGTCTTCCCCAACAGTCAAACGTAAGACCGATTTCCCTGAGAAAGATAACGAGATCCCGTATCTTTCATCAAAGTCTTCCCCGACAGTCAAACGTAAGACCGATCTCCCTGAGAAAGATAACGAGATCCCGTATCTTTCATCAAAATCTTCCCCGGCAGTCAAACGTAAGACCGATTTCCCAGACGAATACGTCGATTTTCCCAAAGAAAGGCTAACAAAATCCCCAGCAAAGTTAACGGAATCCCAAAAGCCAACGAAATCTCGAGAAGATCTCGAACTACGAAAGGGCTTGATTCCCACTAGGGATACGTAGGTAGCCTATCATTAGGTCCAGCCCCTCGACCAAAACGGTCACCCTCTCCTTCGGCAGCAGACAAAGTCCACCGAAAGGCCATTTCACAATCAAGGTCCGAGGCACCTAAAACGCCATCTCCAAGGTTCGAGGCACCTAAAATGCCATCATCAAGGCTCGAGGCACCTAAAACGCCATCTCCAAGGTCTAAGGCACCTAAAACGCCATCTCCAAGGTTCGAGGCACCTAAAACGCCATCTCCAAGGTTCGAGGCACCTAAAACGCCATCTCCAAGGTCCAAGGCACCTAAAACGCCATCATCAAGGTTCGAGGCACCTAAGACGCTATCACACACAACACTAGGAAAGCGATAAATCGCAATCATCCCCAGCAGAGCAGATGGCCATCAGACCGAAAATGGTCATTCCTATCCCCAGCAGAGCGGATAGCCACCAGACCAAAAACAGTCATTCATATCCCCAGCAGAGCGGATAGCACTCCGACCGAAAATGGTCATCTCTTATCCCCAGCAGAGTTTCTCTCCAGCAACCGACTGCAGAACTCGCTCATCATCTCCAGGGTCAAAGACTCGAACTACGGCCGGCTTGATTCCCACTCGGGATACGTAGGTAGCCTATCGCTAGGTTCAGCCACTCGATCACTCGATCATCCTGCCAAATATGGAGCCTTACTCTTATCGACGACCCCGCTTCCTTCGAAAGCACCGTCGCCGAGGGGCTACTGTAAGTGCTCCAATTTGAGCTTGTTAGAATTTTCGTTAGAAAATTAATGAAAGTTTTAACACTCCTAACAATTCCTAACATTCCTAACATTTCTAACAAAGTGAGGGCAAAATGGGCATTGTTATTTAAGGATAAACCAAGGAAAAGAATCAAAAAAGTGAAAGAAATGGTCAAAAACCAAAAATAGAAATGGCTGGAACATAATCTGGCTGTTTAATTTGAATTTTAAAAAAGATTATTCCTTGTGTCCAAAGCCTGAAGCAGCATTTAATGAACAGTGCACGCGACCGATCCCATCCGCGCGGATAGGTTTGTAATTTTCAGAGGGCTATAAATTGAGCCCTCCAGTCACAAAAATAAGGAGAACCAAGAACACAATTCACAGCATTTGGCGAAAATACTCGAGAAAACAGTGAGAATTCTCTAAGAATTGTCACCTTTTTCTCTTGAATCTTCCCAACTTTCACTCACTCAAATCAAACCCACTCACTCTTACATTCAAAGCCTCAAACACTCATATATTCAAGCCAAAGCCCCAAAATACAAAGAAGATAGGTATAACCTCCCTCTTCTTACCCTAAATCTCTCATCCATGCATGCATTTTCAAGCTACAAAATGTAGTTCATTCATCTTCTTGTCTTAGATCCAAGAAGATCACCATGGAAGTTCATCTCCATGGATGATCTTCTACAAGGATCAACATTTTATTCAAAGTGTTCTTACTTTCTTGCAAAGAAAACACATTTTCAAAACCCTAAAAAACATTTTCAAGCATCAAATCTCATTTTCAAAGGATAAAATTCCCCTCCCCAAGCAAATGAAGTGCTTAGTCGTAATGTACCCCAAGGATGGTTTGGTATAGTTGATTCACCACTAAAATGTCAAGTGATCACTAACCAAAACCTAGGGAAATGGGGACAAGCATGGATGCAAAACCCCCCTTAAAATCATATTTTCTTTCTTGAGAAGTTGCTGTCCAGTAGCAATTTTCCAAGACCCCAGTCGATTGTCTTAATTTTTGGACACAGATAAACTTGGAATTTGGTGTTGACTACAAAACACTTTTTGTATCCAACATCCAGAGCTTTCCATACATATTTTTAATTTATTTTTTGGGTGAGTAAAACTCCTCTTTTCAAATTTTCTTTTAGAGGCCAGTTCATCACCTTCTGGAAATCCAGAATGCATATCTGAGGTTTCCAGAAAGTTTTGACCCCTCAAATCTTCTCCAAAATGGAAAATTCCTTCGCAAAAATCTTATTTAAGGTGTCTGGAACAATTTTTATTCTCTGAGTTTATCCAGATTATGAAGTTTTAAGGCCCTTGAATCCATTTCAAAATCAAAGGTCCACTGCCTTTTTCATTCTGGCAGAAGTGACTCTCAACTTCAAAAGGTCTTTTGAGTACCAAATCTCAACCCAAAAATCTTCCAAAAAATCATAGGATCAGTTTAAAGTCTTAAAAAGATATCCCAATTTTTACTTTTCTGAGTTTCAAATTATTTTGGTCAAAACACACAAACACCCACACACACAAATGATTTTCAGCTTGGAAGACTCGTTTTACGAGGCATTCCGGATGCACACTAACGTCCTTCCCGGCATGTAACATGACCTCCGAACCCAAATCTTTAATTTCGGGCATTTTTCAAAGTTTTGGCCCTTAAAATAAAAATAGCGTGGCGACTCCGTTCTTTTTCCGGGTTTTATTTGGTTTTTTCAAAGAAACGCAAAAAATTGAATTTTTTCCCACGAAATGGCGACACATCATCACAATACTCCAAGGGTAATCTCTGAATCTCTCTCTCCTGATTATGCATTTTATGCCATTGCCATGTTCATCATCTGGGATCTGTTAATCTGCAAGTAGAATGGATTTGTCTTGGTTTTCTGTTCACGTTGGTCATGTTCTGATTCATATGCTCTGTCCATACCATTGTTTGAACATGTTTGGTTTTAATCTCTGAATGCTACATCTATTCTCTGAATGCTACATCTATTCTCTTGATAGTGCACATTTGATCTATGAAACAAAGCATCAAAATGCATTTTATCACATTTTGTCTCACACAATCGCACACACTTATGAATGAATTGGATGTTGAACAATAGAAAGACTCGTATACGAGGCGGGTTGGGTGAACGCCAAACGTTCTTCCCAACACGTAATCTGACCCCCGAACCCATTTTCTCAATTTTAAAAGGTTTTCAATGTTTCCTTTAAAACGGCGTGGCGACTCCTAATTTTTTCTAAAAAATTTCGGCGAGCGTACAAACACCTGGCAGTGCAGCTGAGGTGCATTCGCCTAAGGGCTTAGTCTATGCAGTCGGATTCGGTCATTTCTTTGATATGGAGGAGGCCATCGAGGACACGCAGAGGAGCGTGGAGCTGATGAAGGTCTTCCGTCAGTTCTGGTGGGAGACCACCCATTCCTTCCATTTCACTTGGGGTGAGGCCACGGTGACCCCTTACGACTTTGCCATTATTACTGGGTTGCCGTTCACGGATCAGTCTATTTATACTGTTGAGCCCGCCGCTGATCCCGAGCCCCTTACTGAGGATGGGATGTTGGGATTGCTTGGCTTTACCCTTCAAGATAGGAAGGGAAATGGCTATGAGCTGGGTGAGATTCACGGGATGATAGAGGCGCAGAGCCGGGCCTATCCTCCTGTGTTTGAAGATTCTGATGATGGCATTCTCAGGGCTGAGAGGCTGGCTAGAGCCTTTTTCTGGGCTGGGTTGTCTGACATGTTATTCCCCAATGGGGCTTCTACCGCTCTCACTGCACTCCTGGAGCCTTTAAGGATCTGGGGGAATGTAGGAGATCTGTCCTGGGGGAAGCAGGTCTTGCCAAGATGTATCTGGCATTGGATGATGTTAGCAGGGGGGAAGCAAAGTCCTTCGACTGCTGTCAGATGGCCTTTGAGGTAGCTTTTCACCCTTACTTTTCTTTGCACGTCCATTTGTATCATCTGCATTTATGAACTATCTGGTTTGTCTTTGCAGGCTTGGACATATGAGCTGTTTAGCTGTTACCCTTGGAGGGTCAGGGATGAGTTCTCGGTCACTACGTATCCTGCTCTCTGCCGCTGGACCAAGGACGCTCGGAAACAGACTCGGGTTTCCGGAGTGAGGAGTAGGATGACAGCCTCCTACGCTGACATGATGGAGCTTCTGAGAGGGGTCCCCCATAGCCTTTCCTTATTTTCATGGGCTGAGAGATATCCTGATGTGGACCTGGATTATGCCATTCACTTGACTGGGTGCCGCAAGCTACTGGTGGGATTGACCGACGATGCTTTATACCTGGCAAAGAGGGTATACATGCATCATGGGCCCGGTATGCATTCTTTGGTCCCTGATGATCCTCCAGATAGGATGTGGCTTCCCCGCCAGCTGGATGGTCTGGATGGTTTGATTCAGGTCATGGTGGCCTATCATTTTGCACATGAGGGAGATTATGCCATATACGTTGCTGGGAGGTTGCAGTCTCCCCAGGTCAAAGCGGGTTATGACGCTCAGAGTGCGGGACCTTCGACCGAATACGTAGCTAGACCTCCTATGCCTCCGACGTACATTGACTATCAGGGTGGCGGCCATGTGCAGCGAGCTCACATTGATATGACCCAGGTTCATCCTCGTCTGCAGTTCCCATGGGGCTCGAGATCAGTACTTATTATTTTCTGCCTCTTTTGAACTGCTTGCATTCATCTCTGTTATCAAGAACTGCATTTTGAAATCTCTTATGTCTGCTTGTAACAGGTACCGGCCCAGGCTTATAGGCCCATGGCTCGAGCATTCACCGGTGATGTAGGCATGATCAACAAATTGCAGAAAGGCATGAGGTATTGGAAGAATCAGTGTCGGTCACATGATTCGGTGAACATCTCCCCTCCTGATCAGCCAAGAAGGAAGAAGAGTCGCTTGGATGTGAGCACCAGTGGATCGAGGATTCGGACAAAGAATCCATCCGTGGCTCTTTCTAACTCCAGTGATGATGATAATAGCTATGATGAGGAGATTGATGAGATTGTCGATGCTTACGAGCTTGAGTCTGCTGTTATTGCTGAGGCGGATGATTATTATCGCTCGGAGACTGAGGCATACCAGGCTCCTTTGGATGATCCGGATGATGAGTCCGAGGAGGAAGAGGATTGTGATGAGGAGGATAAGGATGATTCAGAGTAGTCCTTCGATCAGATTGTGATTTGTTGTTTATTGTACCCTGTAGGAAACAAACACTCTTGACTATGCTATTTTTTTATGCACTACCTTGCACAAGTTTGAAGTTGTTTATTTGTTAGCTTGTTATTGCACGAGTCCATCCTTTGAAATGGAAAATGGAATGGTGATTGTATGGAGTGTATGTGTATATGGATTATGGCTTGATTGTGTATAAGGTGTTATGGTGCATATGGTTTATGGTTTGATTGGTTTATATGGATGAGTGTGTTTATGGGATGTATATGTGTGTATGGTTTGTGTATGGCCAATTGGACCCTCTCCCATGCATTTGATAAATGTATGGGTGGTGATTGCAGCGTAGGCAGGTCAGGGAGTGCCCTGGTGAGTGCAGAGTGCTGCAGTTTCATGGCTGTCTGATGTTGGCTAACTGTGTCGCACGATTCAGGACAGCAGGTGGCAGGTTGTGTCGCGGGACACAGGCAGCCTCATGACAAGTTTTTTTCAATCAAGCTTCAAAGTCATTTCAAAGCAGCAGCCCCAAGTGGAGTAATCCTCAATTGTAAATCTAGCATCAAGAATCGAGACCGTAAAGCAAGCCCCAGAATCTGCACAGAAGATCTTATATACAAACAATCCCTTTCTACCTGAGAGAGCCCTGGTGCGGAGAATTTTTTTTTCAAACTCAAAAATGCTGGCTAGAATCTTGATCGGATTCGGTCACCCAAAGAGGTCCCGAACTGAATTTGATGCAGTCCCCTTTGACAAAATCTTTGGGGAGTATTTGCAGATCCAGAAAGCAGACTCCCGAATAAGCCGTAAACTGAGTCTGGTACAACCCGAGAGTGACAGAGTGTCATGTTGCAGAACAAGTCAAACAGTTATTGGAAAAGACTCGGAAGTATGTACATGCAGGGGCACATTTTTGAAAAGTGGGAATGAATCCCGATTTTGTGTATAAAACTCGCTTTGGGTTTGACTCTTTTGAGAGAGTGTAAGCATAACACGGTGTGGAAAAGTGTATGGAAGCCCCTGCTGACAGAAAGACAGTGTTTGGCTCTATTTTCCTATGATGTAGAAAAAGAAGACTTGTCAAGACATTTGAAAACTTATTTTATTCATGATGATCACAAGACTGCTTAAAACCCTTCATTGATGTTCGGGTTATTCAACCACTAATCTTGATATGAACAAACATTTTGATTAATCATGAGGAGAAAACCAACTGATATCAAGAATCAAATTTGGAAAGATGGAAAGAGGATTTGTGTATAGGAGAGGTCATTGATGAGACCGAATTTTCTGGGATTCAAATGTGTTTATGACCGGACCATTTCTGGTTGCCTACGTTCCCCTCATTGTGAGGAGCTCAGGCCGTCGTAGTTCGGGCAAGTCTCGATTGAAAAGGGAAGGAATATGAAAATTTGAGATTTTGAGGACCTTTGAGGATTTTGAGGATTTCTTGAGAATCGGAGAATTGAAGAACTGTCTCCTTGGAGTGTCAATGAAAGACACGGATGCGAAGCCCCAGTGAGGCATCCACGGAAAGTGTTTGTGGAGAAGAAAAAGAAATATGCTCACATGAAATGTCAAATGAATTGGATTTGTACAATCTCTGATTGATGGTCTTAAACCATGGTGGAATAGGTTCCAATTTAAGCAAGCATTGAAACATTAATCTGATTTAGATCTTGATGAGATTAGAATGAATCTGCTATCCGGTAGGAACTGTAGCTTGGTTTCAAGGCTTTGATCGGCCATCAGGTGATTTGGGACATTGTTTGCATCATGACCTCTTAAGGTGAGAGGTCAGCTGGGCTTTTTGTTTACTAAACCTCTAAAGATGAGAGGTTGTCTTTCAAGGATGTGTTTAAGATTTCTATGGCGAGGAGATTTTGATTGCATCTTCAATGTTTCTAAGAATGAGAATCCAAATTTGGCTTTGGGAGTACCCTTTAAGAGTGAGAGGATGGCTTGGGATTAATCAAGGTGATGGGAATACCCTCTAAAAGCGAGAGGATGGTTTGGAATTGGTTGAATGTTATGGTAGCATCCTCTAAAAATGAGAGGATGGCTTGGAATAGGTTGGAAGGTGTTGGTGAGGGGAAATCCATATTGTCTCTTTATTTGCTTTGAGACTCCCAGCTAGATCCTTATTTTCTTTGAGAGAATCACTAGGGACGAGGGTTCTCTTTTCTCTATTTTTCATTTTTTTTTCATTTTTTTTATTTTTCTTTCTATTTTTTGTATTTTTTTGTATTTTTTTTAGAGAGAGAACTTCTGCTAGCCCCTAGTGTGGATCACTGCATTCCACCATTCTTGAGCTTGGAGGTAGACTAACTTCTTGTGAGTCATGGGAGCCTCAAGGATAGGCTTTTCATTCTGGAGGTGGCTAAAGGGGGTTTCAAAGTTTGCCGATCTTGAAATGAAGGATATTGTTTAGTGAGGGTAAGGTGATGGCTTTCCTATGGTGGAAGGTTTCTGCTGCAATCCCGACCGAATGACCTAAATGAAATTAATGCTTCATTTCTTGCTTAATGCAAATTCATTGATCAACAAATTGATGAGTATGATGAAAGAGATGTGAGCATATGAGCCAAATAAAGAGCACATGAGATGCAAAGATATATGAGCATATGAGCATTGAAGAGGATATCGGTTGATTTTCTCACGCCAATTAATCTAAATATTTGCTATTTCAAGAGATTATTTGTTGAGCAGCACAAGTGATCATATAGAATAAAACCGTTTCATCCAAATGTAATGCATGTGTGCAAATGACGTCTCGAGTCTAGGAAGAAAAGAAACAAAAACTTTTATTACTGAAAGAACAAAAACTAGTCCAAAGTGGACTTAACAGACTCATGTCCCAAAGGGAACATTCTAGAACCTACGAAACTGTTTGACTTCTTCAACCTTGGATGGGAAGGAAGGATATTGTTGACATTGTTGGGGCGAGGACCCTTCACAATCTTCTTGTCATCCACGAGTCGTCTTCCCTAGATTTAGTAATCTGAGCAAGCAACGGGGCTTCACATTCACGAGCAAGAGTGGCTTCAAGGGTAGCCCGCAACTCTTCAATAGACACACTATCTGCACTCTGCTGACCCATGACATACGAACCTCTAGACTAGTTGGCCATAACCTTCTCTGCACCAGACATTTTGGTCTCCGAATCAGATGAAGACTGCTACTCGGATACTGTAACTGCTTTCGCTGCTTCAGGAACACGGACTGAACGGGCACCAGGAACCGGAGCACGGACCCAACTTGCCATAGCTTTGGAGGGAAATAGATTTGATAATGTGCGGGAGAGGAAAGAAAGGGAAAGGAGATGGACTCGTGCAATCTTGTTATTTATGTTTAAGTAGAAAACAATGTCTTTTAGAAGTCCTAGGAATGGTTGGAAAAGGATAAGCCTTCTTTTTCGCAGTCTAAACCTCGAGGGGAACCTAGGGACACACCATTCAAAATATACCAAATGTATTGATTAAAAATTAATAATAGGTAATAATACCTAAATAAAACCTAAGCATTTATGGGATGGACATGCAGTCATAATTTTTGGAGAAATTTGGGCAGCATGACGGGTATTCTTGAAGGATTTCAAGAAAAAATTCGGCATGACCTCTCGTCGGTGCACGTTGACAATGTGGCATGATCTCTCATTAGAACATGTCACGAGAGCGACATGTCCATATCTGAAACCATGTTGCATTGGCAACATGCCCACACATTCTAGGTTTTGGGATAGGTATGAAAGTCTATTATTAATTTTGAAAAAAATCATTTTTGTTTATTTGAAAAATGTTGTGTTAAAAAACCAACCGTTGGGTAAGCTTGAAAAGTGTGGGTCCACCTATGACGCGCTAGGGGGAAAGGATTGATATTAGGCTCTCAAGCGTAGGCGACATACATCACCGTCTGCGATGCCGTCAATCGAACCAAAAGGTTCTAAATCTAGTGATGTAGTGTGCGGGTGACTATATTCCATTATTTGTGAAAATGATTTTTTTTATGTCTTTTTTTATTTTTAAAGAGATTGATAAATAAAAACACTACTCACACCAGAAACCAACAAGGTACAATAAGCAACATATCTCAAATCTGATCAAGGGACTGCCCTCAACCAAAACCTGAACACCTCTGCATACTGGCCAACTGTGTCGCGTTACACAGGACAGAGATGGCACACTCTGTCGCACGACTTGGCAAGGCAGTTTTCCAGAATCCAAAGCAAGCAAAAGAACCATCCCTCATCATCACAAGGACTCATCATTATAGCTTAAGCACACCAGCATAAGAACACAGAAGCATAGCAAGCAAGATAGCATGGAAAATGCACACATAATGTCACAAACACGTAACACACAAGTGAATAAAAAGAATGTTAGAAAGAACGAAAGCTTGACCCACTTTTTAAAAACAAGTTTCATTGTCCCCAGCAGAGTCGACACTGAACGTACGCGATAAAAAAAATTTGAGAGTCGCCACTCCATGTTTTAAGAGGTACACTTAGAAAAACCATTTGAAAAGAGAAATGTAGGTTCGGGGGTCAGGTTACGTTTTGGGAAGAATGAGAAGTTCACCCAAAACACCTCATAACGAGTCTTTCTAATCTAACATCCATTACATTCAATCAAGTGTGTGCCATGTGTGAGACAAAATGGAATAAATGCATTTTTATTGATAATATGAGATGATTACATCTTTTGAACCACTTTGAGCGGGGGCCACATCCCGAGATACAAAAGCTGAGAACAGATTACAACTGAAAGAGAGTTTCTGCAAAATGGCTAATTGTGTCGCGGGACATAGGACATGCCTGGCTAAGTCTCTCGCGTGACACAAGACTCAGCCTGGCAATTTGTGTCGCGTGACACATGTAGCCACTTGCAGAGACTTTTACAAAGATGGATTGCAATGGAAATCAATGAACAATAGGAACAAATTATAACATAAATGGATCTCAGAGACCACAAAGGTCAATGGTTATCACTCAAGAGAATATGGATATGAATGATCCATACTCGTCTTGGAGAATCATTCAAAACGCATGCAAGTGATTTAAAAGTATGCAATGAACATGAAACAATGAATAAATCACAGAATATGAAGATTAAAATATAGAGATCGCGGTCAGAACCTAACAATTACATCATATTGAGCCTAATTAGCAGCTTGTGCATGGAAATTGCATGTAGATTGCATAAAAAGTAAGGACAAGAGAGATAAGGAGAGAGGGAGCATGTTACCCTTGTAGTCCACATTTCCTATACCATGTTAGGTATAGGAAGCTTCAGAGATCAGCTTCAGGAGAATTGTTCAACTCTGAATTATGTAGGAAATGGAGAATTGTGTAGAGAATTAAGAGAGAGAGAATTGGTATGAGAGAGAGAGAGAGAGAAATTGTGTGTGTTTACTGTGTATTTACGCCCATTTTGGCAGAGTAACATTAATATGGTGGAAGAGGGATCCTGAAATAAGAGGAGGAGGCTCCAATTTATAGCTGCATGGGAGTGGCTAGGTGTGCCGCACGACCTTGCGTCTTCATTTTCCATGGCACGATATGTTGCAATACAGAGTGAGCCATAACTGTCTTTGGCGCCAAAGAACTGCCTGGAACCTTCCTTGATTAATTCCTTATAGGCCCAAAAGTTTGGATTAATTCCCTATAGGTATTATCTCATTAAAAGAACTTATGGAAAGTCCTCGAAAGTTCCGGAATAAAATGTAAATTTACCAAAATGCCCCTAGTGCACTTTTTATTGTGTAAAAAGCACTTGTACGGGTCGCAAGTTGGATTGGGGTACTCACACTTGGATCTGCCAGCAGCGTCGCGAGGTGGGGGATTTTGGATAGGGGGAGGCTTTCCCTATTCCCATGGCTATCTCACCTATCAATGCGACTTTCCCCTACGTGTGAAATTCCAGCCCCGATAGGTCGAATAAATTTGACCAAAGAATGATCTAGATCCAACTCTAACAGGGCATTCTGTGTTTCATAAATGCGTTGCAGAGTATCCATTTGACAGTGCAGCAGAGTTCTGCGATTAGTCAGTGGAAGAGATGAGCTTGCACCCCCTCGGGCTGTGTTCCGCCTCTCCTGACTAGCATTTGGTCGTCCTCCCCATCGTCGATGGCGATTGGGGTCCATGGGGATCTCTGCCATAGGCTACACACTAGACCGTAGGTTCATACCTAGCGGCGGTGGTGGCGGCAACCCACCATTGAGAAGCGGAGGAGGTGGAAATCCACCATTGATCTGTGCAATTGTTGTTCCGGCGTTGTCATAAATTTCATCTATAGGCTGATTATCCGGATCTGGTGTTATGCTAGCAGTATGTCTGTCTTCCATCAGATCCGTCAGAGCAAATTTTTTGGCTATTCAAGGGATAAAAACGATCGTTTCCCGATAATGGAAACAAAATAATGTTGCCAAAAGTGATGGATCAGCCCAAATCCAGTAGTTCAGATATATCCTGGACACTTGAATAGTATGAAAAGGATGAACAAACAAGTAAAGTAAGTTGGGGCTTCACCGGCGAACGGCCTGCAGCGTGAGAGTAAGTATTTTTATTTATGAGAGCAAATCAATTGACTATAGTTTAGAGTCAAAGATCGCGTTGCCAGATTATAGGTGTAGAAGATAGTATCCTGTCTTTGATAGAAAGTTAGGAGGGTTAAGGAGTTAAATCCTACTTAGATCCTAATTCCTTGATGTCCTTGTTTGAATAGGATTAGAAAAATAACACTGGAAGTAACAAACAAGTAAACTAAGTCGGGGCTTCACCGGGGAAGGCCCTACGACGTGAGGGTAAGGATTTTTATTTATGAGAGCAAATAAATTGACTATAGTTCAGAGTCAAATATTGCGTTAACAGAAATTTGTGATTTATGCCTTGTATTTATAGGTGTAGGAGATAGTATCATGCCTTTTATAGGATGTAAGGAGAGTTAAAAAGTTAATTCTACTTATATCCTAATTCCTTGCTGTCCTTGTTTGACTAGGATTAGAAGAATAAAATTGGACGTATGTCGGGGAGGCATGCTCCTCGACATAATATATTGGTCGACGTAGCAATATGTCGAGCAAGAGGGATGACCAAAGGTAGGTGTAAGTACCCAAATTCGGATCGTCAAAATCCGTTAGAAGTTAACCGGAATCCGTTAACTGGCCCGCTCCAGGTTAACCGGAACCCGTTAAGCTCCCCGTTGCCAAGCCAACGAGACGTCCCGGGACTGCCCCGTGCATCCCGACGTCCAAGCGTACTCAACACACGTCATCGCACGTAAAAGTATGGCTTTCCCTGAAAAACGCACTTTCCGAGGGTGTTTCGGACATTTTTCGGACTGTTATTTTAAAAACGTACAAAACCGGGACCTGGGCACGAACTCCCACAAAGCCTGGTGAGTCATGGGACACGTGGCTTGCATGCCACAGCCCTCCCATCACCTTCAATCAATTTCAGAGTGAAAAGACTAAAATACCCCTGGTATGCAGTCTCAGTCCGGCCGGACTCATTTGCAGACTCTCAAAAATTGCCAACAAGTCCCTCCAATTTCTAAAATTCACAAAACCCCCTGGATTTCAGGTTCAGTCCGGCTGGACTCATGCTGAAATTTCACCTATAAATAGAAGGGCTGTCAAAGCCATAAAGAAAACAAAAATTACTCTCCAAATTCACCATAGCCACGGCCTAAACTGGTTCTACCCCTTCCCGAGCCCGATTTTACCTCGTTTTGCATGAAAACTTCGTATTTCGATCAAATACGCCCCTCACCACCTTAAAACACCATCCCAAACTACTTTTCGTATCCCGTATACACCCCCCGAGCCAAAGGAGTCGACCCTAGCCATAGGTATAACTCCCTCTCCCTAATCTCTCGTTCCATCTCGGTTTACGCGCCAGTCGCTATAACCGTTTCGGACAACATCATTGAAATGTAGACACCTCCGTCTAACGGGGTCCGATACGTTTTAGCCCCTAGATCCTCTTCTCTTCCCGTAAGAGAAGTAATCTCGGGTTAAAACGGCATTCCGACCCCGTTCCGTTTACTTTTATGTCATTTACAATTCCGGATCGATCGATCCGTCGATCGTCATTTAAATTTCTGTCATTTACCATTCCGGACCGTTTGATCCGTCGAACGTCCTTTACTTTCATGCAACTTTACAATTCCGAGCCGTTTTGGCTCGTCGATCGTCATTTACAATTCCGGATCGTTTTGATTCCGTTGATACCACACTTTAAATACAGTCATTTACAAAGTTCGACCTGTTTGGATCGTGATAGTATTTACTTTTCAAAGTCCGAGTCGCAACCCGATTCGTTGATTGCATGACATTTAATACGTTTTTCCCGTAAAATCGTTAACAATGTAATGCTCGGTTCAAAACCGGAGTTCGACCTTCGAACTCTCTTTCAAAATGTGCGAAATGACGTTTGGCATCCAAACGCTCATCTTCAAACTTAAAAGCCGCCTTTTGACACTCAAAATCATTTAATACGTTTTTCCCGTAAAATCGTTAACAATGTAATGCCCGGTTCAAAACCGGAGTTTGACCTTCGAACTCTCTTTCAAAATGCGCGAAATGACGTTTGGCATCCAAACGCTCATCTTCAAACTCAAAATCCGACGTTTGACATTCAAACGCTCTTTTCTTAAAAGTCAACATTTGACACTTAAGATAAACAGTTAAAATCAGCATTCGTGCCACTTTTTCTAAAACTTCAAAACCGACGTTTGTCATTCAAACGCTCGTCTTTTCAAACAAATCAACGTTAGACATTCAAACCAAGATTAAGCTTGTCATTCAAGCCCCCATTTCAAAATGCAAACACACACACACACGCACACGTTTTTGAGAAAGGTAGAAAGACTCGTCATACGAGGCGTTTCGGGTGATCTCGTAATACTATTCCCGAAACGTAACATGACCTCCGAACCAAACAATCTCTGGTACCAAATAGTTTTTTTTACTCGTTTTTGCTACCAATAAAAATGACACCCCGTTTTCAAAGTCTTTTCCTAAGTTTTTGCTACCAATAAAAACGACACCATTTTCACCAATAGCCGTTTCTCAACGTTTGGGCTCAAAATACAAAAACCGCGTGGCGACTCCTCTTCCTTCCCGAAAAGCGAGGTCTCAGACACTAACCCTCCGCGAAAGACAACCGCTTTCGCTCGCGCGAAATCCGGGTAATTTCAGTTGGCGACTCCGCTGGGGAGTAGGATACTTTTTTCAAAACTGCCGTTGTTTTCAAAAAAGCCTTCCGTGGGTCAAACTTTCGTTTACCCTTCCTCGTTTTCGTGTGCGTGTTTTACTTTAAACCTCGAACGGTTTTTCAAAGGCATTACATTGTTGTCTTTTTAAAATCATACCATGTTTGTGCATCCCCATTCATGTTTGATTTTCATGCTATCTTTTGAATTGCGCATCAAAATTCTTTAAGACACATTCTGAAAAATCTCTGTTTTACTCAGAAAAAAGAATTTTAGTGACCGCACACTACTCGCACTTGCTGCCTCGGTACACCGCACTTCACGTGCACTTGCTGCCTCGGTACACTACACACTACGACCCGTAACCCGGGATGGCCTTATCAGTTGCACCTCGGTTGGTCTGCCAGACACCTTTCGAGGGCGCACGGGGTCATCCCAAATAGCCCATCCTAGCCCGTGTAAGCCATGCACTCTTTGTGTCACACTTTGTCCAAGACCCCGATTGGTTTTTGGCTTAGTTCGTGTCATAAAGCCTAAGTCTATGTTTTTTACGCCGGGTTCCGCCACAAGTCAAGCTCGAGAGGTTAAGACTGAAGGTCATTCCCGACCCGAAGTCTTGAGCTTTTCATCCTTGACTTTGACGCGGAGCTCTGCCGAAAAATATACCCGAAGGTTCAATGTGACACCGTGTCACCAAACCCTCACCGTATGCACCGTGCCAGCCACAACTTGGCCAACGCCAAAAGCTAAGGTCCCTCGCGCAAGCGAGTCAGGAGAGGTCATGACAAAATTTTGGCACGATCCCCGCCTTAACTTAAGGACGTTGACTTCGACTGTGGCCCGTGCGTCACATACGTTGGAAGTTTGCGTGATCAGCTAGCCTTAAGTTCACTTTTTCTGTTGTCGGTGGAACTCACTTGCCTTATAGTACCTCACTCGGGATAGTCCATCCCGAGAAAGATGATCTACAAATGGAAACGAGGGGCTTATAAGCATAGTGACGAGATCCACTGATTAGAGCTCTAGGGTTAGTTGCGAAAAAGAAGACACACTCTTTTCCAACCGATTAGGACTCTGAGAAAATGCGTTTTAAGTAAACATTAATCGGTAACTGCACATTGCACAAGCCCGAAACCTTGAGCCAAATACCCTTTTCCGAAGCCTAAACCCTGCCTTTCATTCCTGCGGCGAGCGAAAGTGGTTCGATTTCCGGCCGGCGCCTCGCCGTAATCACACGGTTATGGCGGCGTCGGGACGTTCTTCGGTTCTCTAAGTTCCCTCAGCCAGAATATCCGACATGTCTAGCTCACCGAGAAATTGTGACAGGGAAGGACCCCCGCCACCGGTAACAGATATGACATTGGAAGAAGCCATCCGGGCTTGTGAGGTTCACAAGAGGCAGAAAGAAGATCAGCAGAATTTCGTGGTACAGCTTCTGAATGAGCGAGGTATAGCAGCTATTCCCCAGTCAGACGGTACTTTCGTCCTGGTCGAGGATGACGATTCCCCGAAACCAGTTCCTCAAACCTTCAACCAGGTTCCTCCCCCGCCAACTTACGGGGTGCCTTCGAATCAAGGAAACAGCCGACCTAGGCTCCACGTTGCTACCTCTCAGGGCAACCCTGTCATATATGGCCAGGCCAGTGCTACTCCCATCGCTCAATACCACCAGCGCACCGCTGGACCATCTCAGACAGATGCTAATATCCTTCATTACCCTCCTGGGTTCAGCCCATTGCCTATACACGAATCTCAAAACACCAGGGACAAACCCCGATACAGCTCAGAAAAGGCCCCCATATATTCGCATATATCAAGCCTTCCACCTCCAATCACTATCGCTCACATGGTAGCACCCGGCGCCGAGCCTCAAAGTCCACCACTGGACCCTACCTTAGCCTGGATGGTCGAACAAATGAAAGACCTGAAAGCCACCATGAGCAGCTCAAAGCAAGAAACGCTCAAATCCACAGATCCGAGAATGGTCACACCTCTCCCTGCCAAGTTCAGAATGCCGGAGATGGACCGATTCGACGAAACCGAATGTCCTCAAACGCATGTCGACACCTACGTTCTCGGCATGAGAGTGAAAGGAGCAACCCTCCAGCAAATGGCCGACCACTTCCAGCATACGCTCAAGAGTTCAGCGTTACGATGGTTTTTGAGGGTCAAGCCTGCGGATCGCCATACCTGGGATCATATCAATAACATCTTCCTAGAACGGTATAGATCCAATCTAGAGTGGGAGACGAGTCACGAGGACTTAATCACCACTGAGAAGAAAGCAGATGAAAGCGTCGGAGAATTCTACAAGTGGTGGAGTTGGAAGCTCTCCGAGATTATGGAGCCACTCTCCAAGGATGAACAGATGCGGATCTTCAAGTCCTGCTTAAGACCGTCCATCAGAACTCTCATCAGTCATCATTTCTTCCCAGATCTCCGGGCCATGGTCAATGCCAGCTCACAGTTCGAGAAGGATCTCAAGGAAAAGTTGGCTACTGCAGCCCCATACGTATACCGATCGCCAGCCGCACTCAATCCCCGCACCGCCTCCCCAAGAAAGGGAAAGATACGTCTGTCAACTACATCCATCAGGGACAGCAGTCAGGCAACGGAAACCCGGTCCCACAGAGCAACAATTCCACTCAGAAGCAGCATGTCGTACACTTCGACAAGTTGGATATGCCGCTGAGCAAGATGCTGAAGGGTTAATCAAGGAAGGTCTCCTTAAAGCCGTTGCAAATTACAAACCCAAGAATCCCGTAGTCAACGCTGACAAGAGCAAGTACTGCACCTTCCATCAGTATCACAGCCATACCACCGACAACTACGTGGGGTTACGATACGAAATCCAGAACTTGATAGAGGAAGGAAAATTGGAGCGCCCCCGTGGACCCAATACAGTCGAAAACCCTTTTCCGAACAACAACAGTGTGAATTCCATTGAATGGGTGCCCAAGAAGATTGCTGCAGAGCCAGTTCCTCCACCTCTTCCAGCCGGGTCCTCATCAAATGTCCACATCAGCTACGATGTTTGTGAATGCTCCGCATGCCTGGAGTACGAGTCCCAAGACATGGTCCGGAGCAATCCTCCGAGAAAACAGAAAATGAAGTCCTCTCAACAGAAACTGAGAGAATGATACGAAGCTGGAGACACCAGTGTGGGTACACTTGGAGAGCCATCCGGGAGGTTCGACTACTACGTACTCTACTCCAGCCAGTCCTCCCTTCCTCGAGGCCATGCAGCTTTAGAGCAGACATGGGTTGGAAAGCCAAAAAGTCCTGCTGACAACAGAGTTCAGACCTTGGGACACAGGAATACCTCAGATCTTGGTAATCTTATCACAATGTGAAGCCTAACCCCCGCGGGATCAGCCAAGGTTCAATTTGTCCAGCTTCCGAGCACGGACCGGCAAAGGAAGATCAAGGTCAGCTTGGCACTCGCACTCGATCAACGTGCTAACCAAGGGCGGCAACCGCCACAAACAGCCTCAATGCAATCCCGAGGCTCCAGCAAAGGCTTTACCTCACAAGAGGAAAACAGGAAACGGATGGCTTGACGACTCTCCTTCTCCGGATAGAGACCAGATCTATGATTCCTGACTGTATGGCAGTATGATCACATTCTGTGACGAAGACCTACCGAGAGATGCCTCGGGGCACAATGAAGCTCTGTACATCACCCTCAAGCTCAACACCATATCACTCCCCGGAGTATTGGTGGGCAACGGGTCAGCCGTTAACGTCCTCCCTCTCAACATGATGCGAGCCTTACGCATCAACGAAAGCCACTTGATTCCATCAACCCAGACTGTCAAGGCCTACGACCGCACGTCTCGTCCCATCTTGGGGATGGTGATTCTGGAACTCTGGTTCGAAACCCAAATGGTGCCATCAAAATTCCACGTGATGGACATTCCATCCGAATTCACAGCTCTGTTGGGACGCCCTTGGCTACATCACATGAAAGCCATAGCTTCCACTCTCCATCAATGCGTCAAGTTCATTAATCGGAAGGGAGATCTTGAAGTTATCAGAGGGGACAGTTTCCTCATAGGAAACGAAGCCGAGACAGCAGCCAAGTGTGCCCGCAGCCGGGCACCGGGGCTACCTCCTTCAAATCAACCAAGGGACTATCGGGGCAAATCTCATCAGAATCCCTCAAAGTCCGAAGATTCTAACTATGTCAATGTCCTCGAGCAAAGTGCACTCAAGCGCCCGATACATCAAGTTCAACTGTCGTTTCCAACATTTGGAGGAAGATTGGAAAGAAACACTGAGCATCGCCATGATGCGGGCACACAAACCCCCTGTCTCCAATCGGAGATTTGTCAGCATTCTTCAAGCCAACTCTCTGGCCCCGCCAGGCGAAGAGATTTTCGTAATAAAGGTCAACAAGCACCGTCATACTCGTCTTGAATGCATGGACGTTGTATGGGATGTCCTCCACGAGGAACTACCTGCTGAGCCCCTTTTCTCCAGCGAAGGGCATGATGTTTTTCTAGCGGCTCCAGCAGCGCACCCGGACGCAATACGTCCCTACGTTTGGGTTGAGCCGTCAGACGGCGATGAATCAGGACTCTCCGGAGTCAAGGACGCGGCAGATCCGCGAGCATATCTCTGCATTCACATGCTCAGTTTTGAGGACGGCACCCGTTCCGATCAGGTCACCTACGACCAGGGCTCCAACACCATGGAGATTGTCAAGCTCAATGTCCAGTACAGGCAGTTATCCGACAATTGGAAGCAACTGGTTGACACGACAAAGAACCCCTCTGATCAAGTGACTGACGACGACTTCGTCAACATCATCTATTCCAGATATCCTGATGATCCATGGATCCGGTCCTTATTATCAGATTCCGCAACGCCAAAGTTACCCTCGACGACTGCCTGCTCATGGTAAATGAGGCCCTGGCCAATCGAGCTCAGAGCTCATCATCACTTCCGACTACCAGCCCCAGTGGCAACCGGCCCGTGCCGTCAGTCAAGCTTAAAGCCACAAGCGCCGCCAGTCGTCACGGCCACGGATTCAGACATATCGCCAGCAAACTGCTAGCCCTGATAGACTTGGCGATACAGCGAGATCACGAGACTATCAACATCACAGAATTCAACACCCCCGTGGGTTCAATCAAGCAGATATGGGCGAACTTCTTGGTAGTCGAGATCAAGGAAGGTCGCATGGAATGTCCCAGCCCGACTTCCTTCGTCAACATATTCCAAGTATTTCTGACATTCGGAGATTTGGATGTGATCACAGTTCTGGACACTAGTCAGACGGCGCGTATCTACGGAGAATGTCTAGCTCTCGCAAGGAAGGCCCTCATGGAACTAGCCGCTCAAGAGAACCGTCTTTGGGACGAAAACCAAGCTCAAAAGACCCACAGGGGCAAGCCCTTAAGGTGTCACAAGCAGCTTCAGACAGAAAGATAGAGGCCACTCTAGACCAGTTCGACCTCAAGGGTTTTGCTCACGGCAACTTTCTGGACTACCGTCTGTTCTCATCCAACCCCCTCTGCCAAACGAGGGTGGTCAACGGTCCCGATGACCTAGGAGATGGAATGGCACAGTACAAAGGATACCTAACCACACAGCAGGAAGGGTACCAACGCTTATCTCCCCGAGAAAAGCAAGTTCTCTGTGAAAGCGACGACGAAGACGATGAAACCATTCTCTTCCAAGCCAGGCATGAAGTCAACAAAACCGAAATCCCAAGGGTCCTGGGAGGATGGAAACGGATCATTTCCGCACTCAAACTGAAAGGCCAACTGAGGGAGGAAGGTCTATTCAAAAACAAGAGAAAGATAGAAATTCATCTCCAGCAACTGCTCAGGGAGATTCCACAGTCTTCGGCATTCGTTTACAGAAACGATCAACTGGGACAGCAACCAGTTACATGGGCAGATGTTCGTGAAGCTGTGTACTCACCTTCCGACATACCCGCTACTCAAATAAAGCAGAAAGGAAAGCTCTCCCCGATGGAGGTTTATCTAGACTGCCGCACGCAGTTCAAGGAAGCACTGGCTATTCTCACATGGGAAGAAACGCAGGCACTAACTCTCAACGCAGGCTCTGCTGCAAGAAAGTTAATCTGGGCCAAGAGTGGAGGAAAACTAGCAAACCATGAGTATCGCCAGACCCAACTCCAGAATGCCCTGAGTATGCTCAGCAAGAATGAAGGAGCGCGGTATACCGTGAAGAGATCAAGGAGACTGTTCGCCTGAACCAAGAACTCTCCAACCTCCCCTGAAGGGTCAGCAATGCACAGTTCAGTTCTGGCAACCACTGTTGCGCACTGACATTTGAACAGCTGGGTCAAACCGTAGGCTACCTCCCCACGGAGGCACCTAAGCCAGTATCCTGGGATAGAATCCGTAAAGCTGCCGAAGCTCCCGGGAACACATCTACAATCAATGAATTGAGGGAAGACATATGGCCCTATGCTACGAGGAATCCTCCTCTGACTATGGCTCAACTCGGGCACTGCTTAAGGAATCAAGCCTGATGTCAGTGTCCTAACCCGATCAGGTCAAATCCATGCATTACCACCTAAGGCCACCAAAAAGCCGACGGAGCCAGAACTGCAACCCGGCCAGCCTGAAGACGCAAGTTCCCTGAAAGAGGACCCGATTCTCACTCAGCTCAAGCAGACCCAGGCGGACATTTCCCTTTGGTCCCTGCTCACATCTTCATATCCTCACAAGCTCAAGCTAGCGGAATGTCTGGCCTGTACCATGGTCCCCGTGGACGCAACCCCAGATGAAGTGATTCAGATGACCGGCAACATCCACTACGGCAACATTATCACCTTCACAGATTTGGACCTTCCAAAATTTAGGGCTGATCACAATGAGCCGTTCTACATCACAGTCCAGCTGGACGAGCGTCGCCATCCCCGTGTGTTGGTAGACGGAGGTTCCGGAATGAATGTCTTGCCCGCCAAGATGATGGACCTGCTTGACATAAAGCCTACAGATCTGAAGCCTTCAGTCCACACTGTCAAGGCCTATGACTCTACTTCCCGTACAGTTCTCGGGGTTGCTACTCTTAATATCTGGTTCGGCAAGCGGACGATCCCTACCGAATTCCAAGTGTTGGACATTCCAATCACTTTCACAACCATCCTGGGGCGACCCTGGCTGCATCAGATAAACGGCGTGGCATCCACCCTTCACCAGTGCCTCAAGTTCATGTAAGGCAACGAGCTAACCACAGTCTACGGCGATAGCGTCACCACCGAGGAGACCAGCACCAACGACATTCCGGTGTTAGAAATCAAGCATAATGACGACATGGCATTAACTGGATTCACTCTGGAGACCTCCAAGATCCAAATATGCAACGTGGACCTTCCACTATCTCACGACAAGATTCCTCCTGCCATGAAGATGATGAAACTCATGAACTTCATCCCAGGACTGGGGCTCGGCAAAAGGTTACAGGGCCAACACCAAGTCATTGAAGTTGATGGATAAAAATCCACTTGTAATAAAATACCTAGCAAGTGTACTAGCTACCGTTGTAGTAGTATGCACAAGCAAGGGTCGAATCCACAGAGATTTGAGTGTTAAACAAATTGGTTTAATTAGTGTGACAAGAAACAAAAGGGGGTTTTTGGTTTTGATTTTATTATTAAAACTAATTAACAAAAACTAATTAAGCAAATAAAATAACAAAACAAGGAAATAATTCAAGGATTGCAAAATAGTCCACAGATTGGATTCACAACATATTATCACTTTATGCTATTTAAATCATGTAAATAAATAACTCAATCTCATTCTTGGATTCGATCACAAAATTATAGGATTAAGATGTTCATAAATTTCGCTAGGTCAATAAGAACATTAAAACCCTCCTAATTCTATCTTGTTTATATATTCCGCTAGGTCAATATAAACATTCAAGAATTCAATTAAAAGCTTAAGAACAATGGAACCTAGATTCGTTTGATTTCCGCTAGGTCCTCATTTGAATCTATTCTTCTCAACAATGGTCAAATTACAAACCATCCACGCTAGTGCAATAATTCATACCCAAATAAATTCAAGAGGTCAAAGGTATTCCGCTAGGTTAACACAATTGATCTCAAGAACAATGGTTAAGAATGTTGAGAAGAACAAGAACGAAAAAGAGATAGGAAGAATTAAAACTTTAGCATAAAGATCTAATATGTGTTACTACCAATCCGAAAACTAAAGAATTTAGCCTCAAAGGGCCATTAAAATAAATACCTCAAACCTTGAATTAAAACCTTCAATCTTGTACAAAGGAATTGTAATATGTTTAGGAGAAAGAATAAGAAAAATCAAAAGATCAAAAGATCCAAAAGATCCAAAAAAAATAATCAAAAACTAGCCTAGGGTTGTATTTATAGGAGGAGGGAGGAGGAAATCCTTTTTGGAAACAAATTAGGGTCAAAATCCTAGTCAAAATAGAAAATCCTCCCTCTAAAGTGTTCTCTATTCATACTAGGAGATTAGGGAGAAAAATCTGGTGGAAAATCTTTAGAATCCTTTCAAAATAAGGAAATTGGCCACCTCTGTCCGTCCCTACTTAGTGCGCACCTACTGGCACTGGGTGTGCACCTACTTTCAATCTGGTTGTTCTGGGCGTGCGCCTGATGTCACTGGGCGTGCACCTACCTTGATTTCCAGCTTCTTCCTTGCATTGGCCCAGCATTCTCCCTTTGGCCCCAAATGGCCCCAAGCAAATGGCCCCAAGCATCCATGCAGTGGCCGACCAACCTGCTTCCTTGCCCTAACACCCATAAATCATTTTGTGCCATTTAGTATTTGCTTCGTCCCGCTATTTTGCAGTCGCACTTTAGCCACTATAAAAAAATCCTTTTGCACTTCGCTCTTTGAGATTTTATTTTTCATTTTATCCCATGAATTTTTATAAATCAAATTCGTCCAAAATTTCCATATTTCCAATTTAGTCCCTGAATTTCCAAGAATTCCAATTTGATCCTTGAACTTCATAATTTCCGTTTTGTCCCAAATTTTCCAAAATTGCAATTTGATCCAAAAACTTCCAAAGTACGCTCCAATCCTCCATTTTCAACATTGTTGCACTTCAACCCCTGTACTTTCAAAATACTAGAAAATACATTAAATTCCAAGGTTTCGAGCACCAAATAAGCTAGGAAATATATCTTTTGGATGGGTAAAACCACATCCATCAAATACCCCCAAACTTATCTTTTGCTCGTCCTCGAGTAAAACAAAATAAAAACTAACTAACTAATTAAAACAAAAGAAAATATTTTTGGGATTTGTTCAATTCATATAATAGGCCGTTGGCATAACAAGTCTCAGATCTCACAACACACATAATCTACAAGAATTATCATGAACATGGGACTATAATTACATGGATGCATCTAACTTACAATTCTCCACCACATAATGAAAGATGAATGAAATATGGGAGATCATTGTCACCAAAGTAAGATATTTTATAGGGTCACTAACCACATG
The DNA here is from genome assembly GCA_022495995.1 of Adenophora triphylla var. japonica. NCBI lineage: Eukaryota > Viridiplantae > Streptophyta > Magnoliopsida > Asterales > Campanulaceae > Adenophora > Adenophora triphylla. The sequence goes on from JAFEMH010002921.1 coordinate 54,632, forward strand.
CTCTAAATAAGATGAAATTTCTGCACAAGGGACACTCATATGTATATTTAAACAAAACTGTCAACCCGGCTACTCTTTAGGGATCAAATATGGCTTTATGGTTTGTAATGTTTCGCGTAAAACGCGGGCAAGGTTCATGGTTACAAAAGAAGGTAAGGACATACGAAGTCAAGCAAGTGAAACTAAGAAGTCTTCATCATACATCCTCTCATTGAAATTATCACTCCGCTCCATACCAACCCATTGATTTAACCCCCAAACTTATAATTTTGTATACTTTCAAACTTGGGATTGATCACCTTTCTTTCTTTTTTATCACTTTTCACTTCAACATTAGAGAGGGCAAGACAAATTTTTTTTTCTCTCTTTTTTTTTTTTTTTTTCATTCACTTTTTTTTTTCTTCTCCCTTTTTTTTCTTTGCACAAATATATCACGGAGAATGTGCATTCAATACTTTTTTGCTCAAGCCCCTCTTTTCATTACATAACAATTCATAACCCTTTTCTTTCTTTTCTTTACCACTTTCCACTCCACCCTTGATTTTCAAAACATCCCCCAAAATTCCCAATTCATTCCCTAGTTTCACTTTCTTGAAAAGGTGAGAAAATAGTGTATAAGTTAAAAGGGTAAGATAATGAGGGTACAAAAGAAGGCGAATGGTGGTCTAAAATAACCTCCCACTTTGTGAGAGATTCCATTCTTTTTCAAGCTCAAAAGGGGTTCTAGCGGAATATTTTTATAAGTGACGAGAAAGTTAAAGGCTCACAAATAGGGTTCAAAGAAAATAGCCACATATCACTTCCCGAATAGCCTAATTGATGTGTTATTGACAGTCATGCAAACATGTTCTAGGGACCCCGAGAATGTCAAAGTGATCCTATAAAGGTCTCCTAAGTTGGTAACCATGATCAAGAAAAATAATATGGAAGTGAAAGGTGGAGAAATCATACTTTACATGTTTCAATGCAATTATATCCCCATATTGACAATAATACTCAAGATTTTTTAAAATTACATCACTCTCAAATCATCATGGACTCTAGCCAACTTCCCAAAATATGAAAAGAACAAATTTTTTATATTTTTCTATTTTTTTTTGGAGGGTGACACTATATACACTCCCCTATAAACCCACAAACTCGGAGAGATATCTACCCCCAAACTCAAAACAGGCTATATCCTCATAGCAAAGAGAACAAAAACATGTCTCGAGTTCAAAGGATGATATGACACAACAAAACGAATAAATAAAGCAAATAACGTACCTACTTGGGTTGCCTCCATATAAGCGCATTTGGTTAAGGTCGTTAGCCCGACCGTTGCTCCCAATTACATCTCTTTGGTCTTAGCCTTCCTTCCCTTGGCCCACCTCGCATATTCGCGGGCACAAACGCGCCACCGCTTTCCACATGTATGTACCATTTTTTATTAGCTCGGGTGGAGCCCAAGGAATTTTATTGGCCTTCTTCTTGGCCTTCTTTTTCTTTTTCTTCATGGGGATCTCTCCCCCAAACTCATTTGGTGCCTTGGTCCCACGGACATCAAGCACCTCATCTTTCTCAACATCATTATGGGAGGAGCTATCTTGATCATCAATGTTAGCCATAAAAGAATCAGATAAATCAAGACAATAACATTCCTCAATTTGAGCACATGAATTATTACTTTCAGCTTTTAGAGGAAAAAATGATTTTAGTTTTGACACCGACTCCTTACGGGGTCGGTCTAGGGGGTGATACGGTCCGTCACTCAAAGAGTGTTTGTCGGCCTTGTTGTTGCTAGCCATATCATGAATGTCCGCTTTATCCCTAGAATTCTCACCGTCACTCTTATCTACTTTAGCACACTTGTCCTCCTCCATGTCATCTAAGGACTCACAACCTTCCCCATCATCATCCATGGGGTGTTTCATCACATCATTAACCGAAATTTCTATTTTCTCATCCGCTACCATCATGGACAACTTCCCATTCCCCACATTTATTATTGTTTTAGTTGTGGCCATGAAGGAACGTCCTAGCAAAATAATAGGGTCTCTATTCGTACTTCCTCCACTAACCATATCCATAACCACAAAGTCAACGGGGACTATCAAAGTCCCCACTTGAACCAATACATCCTCCACAATGCCCATTGGTCTCCTATTAGAACGGTTCGCTAAATAGAGGGCCATTGTGGTGGGCTTCAACTCGGACAAGCCCAATTGCAAGTATGTGGAGTATGGTAATAAATTAATGCTAGCACCAAGGTCTAACATCGCCTTCACCTCACTAGAATCCCCAATAGTAATAGAAATTGTGAAACTTCCGGGGTCCTTTAGTTTAGGTGGGAGGTCTTGTCGGACTATGGCACTAGCACTCTCTCCCATGATCAACATCTCATTCTTTCCATACCTATGCTTTTTGGAGTTTAATTCTTTGAAAAATTTTGCATAGGCCGGAATATTTTTAATCACATTAAGCAGTGGGAGATTTATGCTAACTTTGGAGAACATCTTCATCAATTCTTTCATTTGATGCTTTAACTTATGTCTCATCAATCGGTCGGGAAAGGGCACCGGTGGTACATATGGCTTGGGGGGTATATAAGTGTCTTTGGATTTTTCCCCCAATCCACATGTACTCTTTTCCGCATCTTCATTAGAAATAGGAGGAGGAGAAGGAGGAGAAGAAGAAGAAGAGGGAAAACAAACCTCTTGACTTACCACTTTGCCATTCCGTAGTGTGGATATGGCCATTGCTTGATGTCCTTGGCTCGGAAACGTTCCGGGCTTGTGACCTTGAAGGGCTTTTGCAAGTTGCCCTATTTGAGTTTCAAGCTTTTTGATGGCGGCACTTTGTTTCCTTGATTCTTGTTGTTGCTCCAACCTCATCCTTTCCAATGCCTCTTCCCAAGGCTCTTTCCTAGTCTCACATTGCCCTTGGGGTGGTGGAGTATGTAGGGGTTTGTTTTGATTACCTTGGTTTCCTCCCCATGAAAAATTAGGGTGATTCCTCCACCCCGAATTGTAAGTGTTGCTATATGGATTATTTTGTGGTGGCCTTGGGTTAAATCAATTGAGTGCATGTACCTGCTCATCATTAGAAATAAACTGCGCACCACTAGGACAAAAGTTAGTAGCATGAGTGAGGAGACCACAAATAGAACAAGCATCTTGCACAACATTAGCACCAAGAGAGGTGCCTTTATTAAACATGGCAATTAATTGAGATACTTGTTTAGCCAAATTATCATTACCCTCTAACTCATGTACTCCCCTAGCCTTACCCCTTGTACTCTTTTGTTGGGAATTAGCACCCAACATCTCAAATAAATCATGAGTCTCTTGGGGAGTTTTGGCTCCTAGTGTGCCCCCCGCCGCATTATCAACCATGGCTTGATTAACATGATTCAAGCCGTCATAAAAAGTTTGATTAAGCAAGGGCAAAGGAAAATTGTGATGGGGACATTGCACTAACATCATTTTAAATCGGTCCCAAGCCTCATGAAAAGGCTCACCTACTTCTTGGGCAAATCCAATGATCTTTTGCCTCATATTAGCTAACGTGGGATGGGGATAATATTTTTGTAAAAACACATCATGCAATTGATCCCACGTGCTTATACTTCTAGGTGGTAACATCATAAACCAAGTCTTGGCCGCCCCTTTCAAAGTGTAGGGAAAGCACTTTAATCTAATTTGCTCATCGGTTACACCTATTTTGCCCGGAAAGTGAGAGACTATCATCATATACTCACGCAAGAAAGTCAAAGGGTCTTCGGCCGGTAGGCCTTGATACATGGGCAACATGTTAAAATATTGACCCTTGACTTCAAAGTTCTTTGCCTCCTCCGATAACACAATACAAGATATGGAGGCATCGACTCTAGGACGACAAAAGTCTTGCATGGTTTGAGCCGGTGGGATTGCCATCGCGGCTTCTTCCTCTTCTACCCCGGTGGTAGAAGGATTTAGGTCACTTTCGAGGGGATTGCCCTCTTTTAATTCAAGTTCTTTCGAACGCCGACCTAACCTATCAATGTCGTCGTTCAATGGCTCCAAGGTAGGAATCAAAGAACGCCGACCAAGCATACACCGATTAAACAAACTTGTTCAAACCACAACAAATTCCCGGCAACGGCGCCAAAAACTTGATGGATAAAAATCCACTTGTAATAAAATACCTAGCAAGTGTACTAGCTACCGTTGTAGTAGTATGCACAAGCAAGGGTCGAATCCACAGAGATTTGAGTGTTGAACAAATTGGTTTAATTAGTGTGACAAGAAACAAAAGGGGGTTTTTGGTTTTGATTTTATTATTAAAACTAATTAACAAAAACTAATTAAGCAAATAAAATAACAAAACAAGGAAATAATTCAAGGATTACGAAATAGTCCACGGATTGGATTCACAACATATTATCACTTTATGCTATTTAAATCATGTAAATAAATAACTCAATCTCATTCTTGGGTTCGATCACAAAATTATAGGATTAAGATGTTCATAAATTCCGCTAGGTCAATAAGAACATTAAAACCCTCCTAATTCTATCTTGTTTATATATTCCGCTAGGTCAATATAAACATTCAAGAATTCAATTAAAAGCTTAAGAACAATGGAACCTAGATTCGTTTGATTTCCGCTAGGTCCTCATTTGAATCTATTCTTCTCAACAATGGTCAAATTACAAACCATCCACGCTAGTGCAATAATTCATACCCAAATAAATTCAAGAGGTCAAAGGTATTCCGCTAGGTCAACACAATTGATCTCAAGAACAATGGTTAAGAATGTTGAGAAGAACAAGAACGAAAAAGAGATAGGAAGAATTAAAACTTTAGCATAAAGATCTAATATGTGTTACTACCAATCCGCAAACTAAAGAATTTAGCCTCGAAGGGCCATTAAAATAAATACCTCAAACCTTGAATTAAAACCTTCAATCTTGTACAAAGGAATTGTAATATGTTTAGGAGAAAGAATAAGAAAAATCAAAAGATCAAAAAATCCAAAAGATCCAAAAAAAAAAAATCAAAAACTAGCCTAGGGTTGTATTTATAGGAGGAGGGAGGTGGAAATCCTTTTTGGAAACAAATTAGGGTCAAAATTCTAGTAAAAATAGAAAATCCTCCCTCTAAAGTGTTCTCTATTCATACTAGGAGATTAGGGAGAAAAATCTGGTGGAAAATCTTTAGAATCCTTTCAAAATAAGGAAATTGGCCACCTTTGTCCGTCCCTACTGGGTGCGCACCTACTGGCACTGGGTGTGCACCTACTTTCAATCTGGTTGTTCTGGGCGTGCGCCTGATGTCAGTGGGCGTGCACCTACCTTGATTTCCAGCTTCTTCCTTGCATTGGCCCAGCATTCTCCCTTTGGCCCCAAATGGCCCCAAGCAAATGGCCCCAAGCATCCATGCAGTGGCCGACCAACCTGCTTCCTTGCCCTAACACTCATAAATCATTTTGTGCCATTTAGTATTTGCTTCGTCCCGCTATTTTGCAGTCGCACTTTAGCCACTATAAAAAAATCCTTTTGCACTTCGCTCTTTGAGATTTTATTTTTCATTTTATCCCATGAATTTTTATAAATCAAATTCGTCCAAAATTTCCATATTTCCAATTTAGTCCCTGAATTTCCAAGAATTCCAATTTGATCCTTGAACTTCATAATTTCCGTTTTGTCCCAAATTTTCCAAAATTGCAATTTGATCCAAAAACTTCCAAAGTAGGCTTCAATCCTCCATTTTTAACATTGTTGCACTTCAACCCCTGTACTTTCAAAATACTAGAAAATACATTAAATTCCAAGGTTTCGAGCACCAAATAAGCTAGGAAATATATCTTTTGGATGGGTAAAACCACATCCATCAGAAGTCAAGGATCACACCACGGTCCAAGGGCTCGGTTATGTGCCAACACCAGCTGACATCAGGGAGAACAAAAGGCTCGTCCGCACCAAGGCAACAGCCCGCAAAAAGGGAACCTCCAACGGCACACCCAACCTTCGACCTTACAGTTTTGACCTCGCTCATTACTTCACCAAGGGAACCGACATCAGAACTGAGGGGACCGACAGCGGAACCGACAGCAGAACTGAGGGGACCGACAGTGGAACTGATGAAGATGAGAAAGAAGCAGAGACAGTTAGCACAGAGACTACAGAAAGGATGGAACAGTTAGCACGGGACCTCAAGCGTTTTAGAGGACTCAAGGCTAATCCGATTAGGGGAGCGCTCCTCGACATCACAGCTCTATCTGGACCAACTGCTACCACAGTCCAGCATGAGTACACATTCAAGGGTATCCCAGATACGGAAGAGCAACTCAGGTTACTCTTCGCGGGAAACAGATTGTTCTGATCAGCCGCCGAGGCCACATTAGAGACAGTAACTCCAAAGCAGAAGGAACCAGAATTTATAGAAGACACTCTCAGTGGACCAGCTCTACAGAGTCTCTTTGAAGAAGTCATGGAGGTGCCAAACCTGATTGACCTGGGCTCCGAAAACAGCATGATCGCCATGATTGGGATAGGAGAAGCCAAGCCTCTCGATCCCCGAACCCTCATCAAGACTCCAGCAATGCCACTGAAGAACTGGGTAACTTTCACCGGACCAAGGGCAAGCCAGACAGAAATGGAAGACAAGCTGGGCCTGCACCCACATCTCCCTAAACCGGGTCTCGAACCCTCTGAGCCAGTCCTTGTAAAAGTCCAGTCCTCTGAGTCGTCCAACGGCCTTATGCCTGAAGACTACGATAATATAGCCAACCATGTATTTCCGTTCTCGTTTAATGAAAAGTCTGCCCTTTCGGAGTATCCTCTCATTGCCACTTTAACAACTGATAAGTTAACAAACAACTTAAAAGACGTTAATAACTCAATTGATAAAGAAGCAGACACATTAAATGAACAATACATGAAAGAAGTTCTCAAGCGTGTAGTTGACCAAGAGGACAACCGGGCCCAAGCTGCCAAAGAGGTTATGACCAAAGTGAACCTGGGGTCAGTGCAAGAGCCTAAAGAGACACAAGTGGGCAGTTTCTTTGCCGATGCAGAAAAAGAAGCCCTGATAAGCCTTCTACGGGAGTATGTTGACGTGTTCGCCTGGTCATACCAGGACATACCAGGACTCGATCCCTCGATCGTGGAGCACAGAATTCCCCTGGATCCCGAATCCAAGCCTGTCAAACAGAAGTTGCGCAAGATCAAGCCAGAGTGGTCCTTGCAAGTGAAAGAAGAAATTGAGAAAATGCTCCGAGTTGGTTTCATCAGAGTGATTGAGTACCCGACCTGGCTTTCCAACATCGTGATGGTCACCAAGGCCAATGGAAAGGTCAGATGCTGTGTGGATTTTCGGGATCTCAACAAGGCCAGCCCTAAAGATGATTTCCCACTGCCTAACATCGACATGCTAGTCGACACCACGGCAAATTTCAAAGTAAAGTCCTTCGTGGATGGGTTCGCTGGATACAACCAGATCAAAATGTCCGAGGAAGATCAAGCCAAGACTGCTTTCACCACTCCGTGGGGGACATATTGCTACACAGTCATGCCGTTCGGTCTGAAGAACGCTGGGGCTACTTACCAGCGGGCTGTAAGAGCCCTCTTCCATTACATGATTCACAAAGAAATCGAAGTATATGTCGACGACATGATCATCCACTCCAGAGGATCAGACATGCAGCACATGACAGATCTGAGAAAGTTCTTCAGCAGACTCAGAAAGCACTCTATGAGATTGAACCCTGCGAAGTGCACCTTCAGCGTCAAGCGAGGCATGGTACTAGGGTACATGGTTACAGAAAGAGGTATCGAAGCCGATCCCAAGAAAATCAAGGCCATCATCGACATGAAACCGCCTCAGACTTTGACCGAAGTAAAGAGCTTTATGGGAAGACTTTAATACATCAGTCGCTTCAACAACTAGTTGGTGAATTCCCCAATTCTGTGCCCGCCACATGAAGACAAGCCACTACTCCTGTATCTGACAGTAACAGACACGTCAATCGAAGCAATGCTGGCACAAGAACAGAAAGATTCCAAGGTTGAGCATGAATGAGCGAGGTATAGCAGTTATCCCCCAGTCAGACGGTACTTTCATCCTGGTCGAGGATGATGATTCCCCGAAACCAAGTCCTCAAACCTTCAACCAGGTTCCTCCCCCGCCAACTTACGGGGTGCCTTCGAATCAAGGAAACAGCCAACCTAGGCTCCACGTTGCTACCTCTCAGGTCAACACTGTCATATATGGCCAGGCCAGTGCTACTCCCATCGCTCAATACCACCAGAGCACCGCTGGACCATCTCAAACAGATGCTAATATCCTTCAATACCCTCCTAGGTTCATCCCATTGCCTATACACGAATCTGAAAACACCGGGGATAAACCCCAATACAGCTCAGAAAAGGCCCTCATATATTCGCATATATCAAGCCGTCCACCTCCAATCACTACTCGTCACATGGTAGCACCCTGCGCCGAGCCTCAAAGTCCACCACTGGACCCTACCTTAGCCTGGATGGTCGAACAAATGAAAGACCCGAAAGCCACCATGAGCAGCTTAAAGCAAGAAATGCTCAAATCCACAGATCCGGGAATGGTCACGCCTCTCCCTGCCAAGTTCAGAATGCCGGAGATGGACCGATTCGACGGAACCGAATGTCCTCAAACGCATGTCGACACCTACGTTCTCGGCATGAGAGCGAAAGGAGCAACCCTCCAGCAAATGGTCGACCACTTCCAGCATACGCTCAAGAGTTCAGCGTTATGATGGTTTCTGAGGGTCAAGCCTGCGGATCGCCACACCTGGGATCAGATCAGTAACATATTCCTAGAACAGTACAGATCCAATCTAGAGTGGGAGACGAGTCGCGAGGACTTAATCACCACTGAGAAGAAAGCAGATGAAAGCGTCGGAGAATTCTACAAGAGGTAGAGTTAGAAGCTCTCCGAGATCATGGAGCCACTCTCCAAGGATGAACAGATGCGGATCTTCAAGTCCTGCTTAAGACCGTCCATCAGAACTCTCATCAGTCATCATTTCTTCGTAGATCTCCGGGCCATGGTCAATGCCAGCTCACAGTTCGAGAAGGATCTCAAGGAAAATTTGGCTACTGCACAGCCATACAGATACCAATCAGCAGTCGCATTCAATCCCGCACCGGCCCCCGACAAAGGGAAAGATACGTCTGTCAACTACATCCATCAGGGACAGCAGTCAGGCAACAGAAACCCTGTCCCAGCAACAATTCCACTCGGAAAGCGGCCCGTACTCTTCGACAAGTTGGGTATGCCGCTGAGCAAGATGCTGGAAGGGTTAATCAAGGAAGGTCTCCTTAAACCCGTTGCAAATTACAAACCCAAGAATCCCGTAGTCAACACAGACAAGAGCAAGTACTGCGCCTTCCATCAGTATCACGGCCATACCACCGACAACTGCGTGGGGTTACGATACAAAATCCAGAACTTGATAGAGGAGGGAAAATTGGAGCGCCCCCGTGGGCCCAATACAGTCGGAAACCCTTTTTCGAACAACAATAGTGTGAATTCCATTGAATGGGTGCCCAAGAAGATTGCCCCAGAGCCAGTTCCTCCGCCTCTTCCAGCCGGGTCCTCATCAAATGTCCACATCAGCTATGATGTTTGTGACTGCTCCGCTTGCCTGGAATACGAGTCCCAAGACATGGTCTGGAGCAATCCTCCAAGAATACATAAGAAGAAGTCCTCTCAACAGAAACTGAGAGAAAGATACGAAGCTGGAGACACCAGTGTGGGTATACTCGGAGAGCCATCCGGGAGGTTCGACTACTACGTACTCTACTCCAGCCAGTCCTCCCTTCCTCCAGGCCATGCAGCTTTAGAGCAGACAGGGGTGGGAAAGCCGAAAATTCCTGCTGACAACAGAGTTCAGACCTTGGGACACCGAAATACCTCAGATCTTGGTAATCTTACTGCCAGTCAGAAGCCTAACCCCCCGCGGGATCAGCCAAGGTTCAATTTGTCCAGCTTCCGAGCACGGATCGACAAAGGAAGATCAAGGTCATCTTGGCACTCGCACTCGATCAACGTGCTAACCAAGGGCGGCAACCACCACAAACAGACTCAACGCAATCCCGAGGCTCCAGCAAAGGCTTTACCTCGCAAGAGGAAAACAGGAAATGGATGGCTTGATGACTCTCCTTCTCAGGATAGAGACCAGATCTACGATTCCCGACTGTATGGCAGTATGATCACGTTCTGTGACGAAGACCTACCGAGAGATGCCTCGGGGCACAATGAAGCTCTGTACATCACCCTCAAGCTCAACACCATATCACTCCCCGAAGTATTGATGGACAACGGGTCAGCCGTTAACGTCCTCCCTCTCAGCATGATGCAAGCCCTACGCATCAACGAAAGCCACTTGATTCCATCAACCCGGACTATCAAGGCCTACGACAGCACGTCTCGTCCCATCTTGGGGACGGTGACTCTGGAACTCTGGTTCGAAACCCAAATGGTGCCAGCAAAATTCCACGTGATGGACATTCCATCCGAATTCACAGCTCTGTTGGGACGCCCTTGGCTACATCACATGAAAGCCATAGCCTCCACTCTCCATCAAAGCGTCAAGTTCATTAACTGGCAGGGAGATCTTGAAGTTATCAGAGGGGACAGTTTCCTCATAGGAAACGAAGCCAAGACAGCAGCCAAGCGTGCCCGCAGCCAGGCACCGGGGCTACCTCCTTCAAATCAACCAAGGGACTATCGGGGCAAATCTCATCAGAATCCCTCAGAGTCCGGAGATGCTAACTATGTTAATGTCCTCGAGCAGGCGGCACTCGGCGTCCGATACATCAAGTTCAACTATCGTTTCCAACATTTGGAGGCAGATTGGAAAGAAACACTGAGCATCGCCATGATGCGGGCACACAAACCCCCTATCTCCAATCGGAGATTTGTCAGCATTCTTCAAGCCAACTCTCTGGCCCCGCCAGGCGAAGAGATTTTCGTAATAAAGGTCAACAAGCACCGCCATACTCGTCTTGAATGCATGGACGTTGTATGGGATGTCCTCCACGAGGAACTACCTGCTGAGCCCCTTTTCTCCAGCGAAGGGCATGATGTTTTTCTAGTGGCTCCAGCAGCGCACCCGGACGCAATACGTCCCTATGTTTTGGTTGAGCCGTCAGACGGCGATGAATCAGGACTCTCTGGAGTCGAGGACGCGGTAGATCCGCGGGCAGATCTCTGCATTCACATGCTCAGTTTCGAGGACGGCACCCATTCCGATCAGGTCACCTACGACCAGGGCTCCAACACCATGGAGATTGTCAAGCTCAACGTCCAGTACAGGCAGTTATCCGAAAATTGGAAGCAATTGGTTGACACGACAAAGAACCCCTCTGATCAAGTGACTGATGACGACTTCGTCAACATCATTTATTCCAGATATCCTAATGATCCATGGATCCGGTCCTTATTATCAGATTCTGCAACGCCAAAGTTACCCTCGACGACTGCCTGCTCATGGTAAATGAGGCCCTGGCCAACCGAGCTCAGAGCTCATCATCACTTCCGACTACCAGCCCCAGTGGCATTCGGCCCGTGCCGTCAGTCAAGCTTAAAGCCACAAGCGCCGCCAAGGCCAAGGGCAACAACGAAGGAGACAAAGCTCCTCACCCTGCTACAAATCAGATCAACCTCGGGAACGCTTCCGGCAGCCACCTCAAAATCATCTGTAAAGGTCTTCCCCGCAAGACAGAGTCAGCTTCCGACATTGGAAATGACCACCTCAGCATCAACATGCTCAAGTTCGATTCTGCTCCCAGTCGTCACGGCCACGGATTCAGATATCCCGCCAGCAAACTACTAGCCCTGATAGACTTTGGGATCCAGTGAGATCACGAGACTATCAACATCACAGAATTCAACACCCCCGTGGGTTCAATCAAGCAGATATGGGCGAACTTCTTGGTAGTCGAGATCAAGGAAGGCCGCATGGAATGTCCCAGCCCAACTTCCTTCGTCAACATAATCCAAGTATTTCCGCCATTTGGAGATTTGGATGTGATCACATTTCTGGACACTAGTCAGACGGCGCGCACCTACGGAGAATGTCTAGCTCTCGCAAGGAAGGCCCTCATGGAACTAGCCGCTCAAGAGAACCGTCTCTGGGACAAAAACCAAGCTTAAAAGACCCACATGGACCAAGCCCTTAAGGTGTCACAAGCAGCTTCAGACAGAAAGCTAGAGGCCACTCTAGACCAGTTCGACCTCAAGGGTTTTGCTCACGGCAACTTTCTGGACTACCGTCTGTTCTCATCTAACCCCCTCTGCCAAACGAGGGTGGTCAATGGTCCCGGTGACCTAGGAGAAGGAATGGCACAGTACAAAGGATACCTAACCAAACAGCAGGAAGGGTACCAACGCTTATCTCCCCGAGAAAAGCAAGTTCTCTGTGAAAGCGACGATGAAGACGATGAAACCATTCTCTTCCAAGCCATGCATGAAGTCAACAAAATCGGAATTACAAGGGACCTGGGAGGATGGAAATGGATCATTTATGCACTCAAACTGAAAGGCCAACAAAGGGAGGAAGGTCTATTAAAAAAATAAGAGAATGATAGAAATTCATCTCCAGCAACTGCTCAGGGAGATTCCACAATCTTCGGCATTCGTTTACAGAAACGATCAACTGGGACCGCAACCAGTTACATGGGTAGATGTTCGTGAAGCTGTGTACTCACCTTCCGACATACCCGCCACTCAGATAAAGCAGAAAGGAAAGCTCTCCCCAATGGAGGTTTATCTAGACTGCTGCACGCAGTTCAAGGAAGCACTGGCTATTCTCACATGGGAAGAAACGCAGGCACTAACTCTCAACGCAGGCTCTACTGCAAGAAAGTTAATCTGGGCCAAGAGTGGAGTAAAACTAGCAAACCATGAGTATCGCCAGACCCAACTCCAGAATGCCCTGAGTATGCTCAGCAAGAAGGAAAGGAGCGCGGTATACCGTGAAGAGATCAAGGAGACTGTTCGCCTGAACCAAGAACTCTCCATCCTCCCCCGGAGGGTCAGCAATGCACAATTCAGTTCTGGCAACCACTGTTGCGCACTGACATTCGAACAGCTGCGTCAAACCGTAGGCTACCTCCCCACGGAGGCACCTAAGCCAGTATCCTGGGACAGAATCCGTAAAGCTACCGAAGCTCCCGGGAACACATCTACAATCAATGAATTGAGGGAAGACATATGGACCAATGCTACGAGGAATCCTCCTCTGACTATGGCTCAACTCAGAGCGGCCTGTTCAGAAGGAACCAAGCCTGATGTCAGTGTCCAAACCCGATCGGGTCAAATCCATGCATTACCACCTAAGGCCACCAAAAAGCCGACGGAGCCAGAACTGCAACCCGGCCATCCCGTAGACGCAAGTTCCCTGAAAGAGGACCCGATTCTCACTCAGCTCAAGCAGACCCAGGCGAACATTTCCCTTTGGTCCCTGCTCACATCTTCATATCCTCACAAGCTCAAGCTAGAGGAAAGTCTGGCCCGTACCATGGTCCCCGTGGACGCAACCCCAGATGAAGTGATTCAGATGATCGGCAACATCCACTACGGCAACATTATCACCTTCACAGATTTGGACCTTCCAAAATTTGGGGCTGATCACAATGAGCCGCTCTACATCACAGTCCAGCTGGACGAGCGTCGCCTTCCCCGTGTGTTGGTAGACGGAGGTTACGGAATGAATGTCTTGCCCACCAAGATGATGGACCTGCTTGACATCAAGCCTACAGATCTGAAGCCTTCAGTCCACACTATCAAGGCCTATGACTCTACTTCCCGTACAGTTCTCGGGGTTGCTACTCTTAATATCTGGTTCGGCAGGTGGATGATCCCCACCGAATTCCAAGTGTTGGACATTCCAATCACTTTCACAGCCATCCTGGGGCGACCCTGGCTGCATCAGATAAACGGCGTGGCATCCACCCTTCGCCACTGTTCATGCAAGGCAACGAGCTAACCACAGTCTACGGCGACAGCGTCACCATCGAGGGGACCAGCACCAACGACATTCCGGTGTTAGAAATCAAGCATAATGACGACATGGAATTAACTAGATTCACTCTGGAGACCTCCATGATCCAAATATGCAACGTGGACCTTCCACTATCTCACGACAAGATTCCTCCTGCCATGAAGATGATGAAACTCATGAACTTCATCCCAGGACTGGGGCTCGGCAAAAGGTTACAGGGCCAACACCAAGTCATTGAAGTCAAGGATCACACCACGGTCCAAGGGCTCGGTTATGTGCCAACACCAGCTGACATCAGGGAGAACAAAAGGCTCGCCCTTACCAAGGCAGCAGCCCGCAAAAAGGGAACCTCCAACGGCACACCCATCCTCCGACCTTACAGTTTCGACCTCGCTCATTACTTCACCAAGGGAACCGACAGCAGAACTGAGGGGACCGACAGCGGAACCGACAGCAGAAATGAGGGGACCGACAGTGGAACTGATGAAGATGAGAAAGAAACAGAGACAGTTAGCACAGAGACTATAGAAAGGATGGAACAGTTAGCAAGGGACCTCAAGCGTTTCAGAGGACTCAAGGCTAATCCGATTAGAGGAGCGTTCCTCGACATCACAGCTCTATCTGGACCAACTGCCACCACAGTCCAGCACGATTACACATTCAAGGGTATCCCAGATATGGAAGAGCAACTCAGGGTACTCTTCGCGGGAAATAGATTGTTCGGATCAGCCGCCGAGGCCACATTCGAGACAGTAACTCCAAAGCAGAAGGAACGAGAATTCATAGAAGACGCTCTCAGTGGACCATCTCTACAGAGTCTCTTTGAAGAAGTCATGGAGGTGCCAAACCTGAATGACCTGGGCTCCGAAAACAGCATGATCGCCATGATTGGGACAACAGAAGCCAAGCCTCTCGATCCCCGAACCCTCATCAAGCATCCAGCAATGCCACTGAAGAACTGGGTAACTTTCACCGGACCAAGGGCAAGCCAGACAGAAATGGTAGACAAGCTAGGCCTGCACCCACATCTCCCTAAACCCGGTCTCGAACCCTCGGAGCCAGTCCTTGTAAAAGTCCAGTCCTCTGAGTCATCCAACGGCCTTACGTCGGAAGACTACGATAATATAGCCAACCATGTATTTCCATTCTCATTTAATGAAAAGTTTGACCTTTTGGAGTATCCTCTCATTGCCACTTTAACAACTGATAAGTTAACAAACAACTTAAAAGACGTTAATAACTCAATTGATAAAGAAGCAGACACATTAAATGAACAATACATTAAAGAAGTTCTCAAGCGTGTAGTTGACCAAGAGGACAACCGGGCTCAAGCTGTCGAAGAGGTTATGACCAAAGTGAACCTGGGGTCAGTGCAAGAGCCTAAAGAGACACAAGTGGGCAGTTTCTTCGCCGATGCAGAAAAAGAAGCCCTGATAAGCCTCCTCCGGGATTATGTTGACGTGTTTGCCTGGTCATACCAGGACATGCCAGGACTCGATCCCTCGATCGTGGAGCACAGAATTCCCCTGGATCCCGAATCTAAGCCTGTCAAACAGAAGTTGCGCAAGATCAAGCCAAAGTGGTCCTTGCAAGTGAAAGAAGAAATTGAGAAAATGCTCCGAGTTGGTTTCATCAGAGTGATTGAGTACCCGACCTGGCTTTCCAACATCGTGACGGTCACCAAGGCCAATGGAAAGGTCAGATGCTGTGTGGATTTTCGGGATCTCAACAAGGCCAGCCCTAAAGATGATTTCCCACTGCCTAACATCGACATGCTAGTCGACACCACGACAAATTTCGAATTAAAGTCCTTCGTGGATGGGTTCGCTGGATACAACCAGATCAAAATGTCCAAGGAAGATCAAGCCAAGACTGCTTTCACCACTCTGTGGGGGACATATTGCTACACAGTCATGCCGTTCGGTCTGAAGAACGCTGGGGCTACTTACCAGCGGGCTGCAACAGCCCTCTTCCATGACATGATTCACAAAGAAATCGAAGTATATGTCGACGACATGATCATCCATTCCAGAGAATCAGACATGCAGCACATGACAGATCTGAGAAAGTTCTTCAACAAACTCAGAAAGCACTCCATGAGATTTAACCCTGTGAAGTGCACCTTCGGTGTCAAGCGAGGCAAGGTACTAGGGTACATAGTTACAGAAAGAGGTATCGAAGTCGATCCCAAGAAAATCAAGGCAATCATCGACATGAAGCCACCTCAGACTTTGACCGAAGTAAAGAGCTTTATGGGAAGACTTCAGTACATCAGTCGCTTCATCAACCAGTTGACATCTCTCTACGTGCCCATGTTCAAACTGATGAAAAAGAATGCCGACATCAACTGGGACGCCGAGTGCCAGACATGTTTCGAGAAAATCAAGACCTACTTGGTGAATCCCCACCCCGTGCCCGCCACATGAAGACAAGCCACTACTCCCGTATCCGACAAGAATGTACACGTCAATCGGAGAAATGCTAGCACAAGAATAGAAAGATTCCAAGGTTGAGCATGCAATCTACTTCGTAAGCCGGAAGCTTCAAGGAAGTGAACTCAGCTACTCAGCATTAGAGAAAACTTGTACCGCCTTGGTATGGGTAGTCGGGAAACCGAAACACTGTATGCAGTCACATTCAGTGCTCCTGGTCTCCAAAATGGACCCCGTCCGATATCTCTTTGACAAGCCATCCTGTCAATACGACTAGCCAAGTGATCATTCTTCTGGCCGAGTTCGACATCAAGTACATGGTCGAAAATCAACAAATGGCGAGTAATGGCGCATCACCGGCACTTCCAAAGCAGTGAGCCCAAAGGTCCTGATCCGCAGTTTCCGGACGACGGAATCTTCTCACTCGACAGCGCAAACCGCTGGCAACTCTTCTTCGATGGGGCAGCCAACAAGAAGGGGAATGGTATTGGAATGCTCCTTGTCGATCCCAAGGACGAGCATACTCCCATAGCCATCAAGCTGAATTTTGAAACAACCAACAATGCAGCAGAATATGAAGCCTGTGCAGCCGGTCTGGAAGCCGCCCTCGAGCGCAACATTTCAGAACTGGAAGTATACGGAGACTCAGCATTGATCATCAATCAAGTGTCCAAAAAATGGAAAACGGTAGATTCTGGCCTTCAGAAGTACCACGCGTACATGGAGGAGCTCATTGCTCAGTTCAAGGACATCTCTTTTCACTATTTGCCAAGAGACAGGAACCGCTTCGCAGACGCCCTGGCAACCCTCGCCTCTCTTATCGAAATTCCCAACGGAAAATTAGTAAAACCCCTCAGAATAGGCAGACGGGAAACACCCACTTATTGCTGTGAGATCGAAATAAAAAATGAAATGATCGACGAACCCTGGTACAATCAAATACACCAGTACCTCCAAAACGGAGAAGCTTCCTTCACAAATGAAGATGGAAAATACAAAGAAGGGATTAAAGCCAAAAACATGATGACATTAAAATGCCTGGCATCCCATTTCGTCATTCTGGGGGGTATGTTGTACAAGAAGCGCCACCAAGGGCCACTCCTTCGGTGTGTAAACAAAGAAAAAGCCAGCGAGCTAATGAACGAAGTTCACAATGGAACCTGCGGTCCGCACATGAACGCCCGAGCATTGACACAGATCATTCTCCGTATGGGATACTATTGGATATCGATGGAAACAGACTGCATCCAGTTCGTCCAAAGCTGCGACAAATGTCAACGGTTCTCCAACCTCAATCACATCCCTCCTCATGAACTCTATTGCATGACTACACCATGGCCTTTCGCCACATGGGGAATCGACGTCATCGGCAAGATCACTCCACCAGGGAGCAATGGTCACGAGTTCATTCTAGTCGCAGTCGACTACTTCACCAAATGGGTAGAAGCCAGATCGTACAAGGTACTGAATTCTAAGAAGGTGGCCGAGTTCATCAAAGAAAACATCATGTGCCGATACGGAGTGCCCAACGAGATCATATCCGACAATGGGACTCATTTCGAAGGAGATTGCGACCAACTGCTGACCGAATTCAGAGTCACGCGTCACAAGTCTTCTCCTTACAGACCACAAACCAATGGTGCAGTAGAGGCAGCAAACAAGACTCTCGCCATGATAATTAGAAAGATGACCACCAGAGGTCGGGACTGGCCCGAAAAGCTACATCTAGCTCTCTGGGGATACAGAACATCAGTCAGAACCGCCACCGGGGAGACTCCGTTCGCACTTACCTATGGAATGGAAGCAATGTTACCTGTGGAATTGGAAGTTCCATCCCTCCGAGTCCTCTTGGAAAACGGGATCAATGAAGTTGAATGGCTACAGAGTCGTCACGACGAACTTGCTCTACTCGACGAGCGCAGATTGAAAGCCATGGAACACACTCGAGCCTACCAAAGCAGAATGGCCCAAGCATTCGGCAAGAAAATCAAGATCCGAGACATCAGAGAAGGCGACTTGGTGCTAAAGGAAAAGCCTCCCACGCAGACCAATCCCCTCAGAAAGTGGGAGCCTACCTGGATAGGACCGTTCGTGGTACTAAGAATCTTCTCCGGAGGAGCCATGAAGTTAGTAGATTTGGACGGGAACCCATTTGTTAACCCCGTGAACGGAAGCAAGCTCCGCAGATACTTATTTTGAGGAAGAGCACGAGTCAACTCTCCTTCCCCATACACCACCCCTCAGTAAAATTAAATTGCTAAAAGAGTAATACCCAACTGGATACATTCCCGCTAATGATCCAGGTAAAAAATAGGGTCGCACTTCTTTTGTCTTTATTTTTCTCAAACTCACCTAAAGTGTCGAACTACGGTGACCTGAGCCCCTTCCAATTGTAAAAGGGGAACGTAGGCAGCCATCATTGGTTCGGTCTCAAAAACAAAAAAAAAATATACAATAAGCATCAATTGCTTGTGTTTCAAAAAACTCTTTTCAATTAACCTACAAATTCATTACGGTTAAAACAATCTTTGATGAGTTCAAGCACGGTCAACTCTTGACTCGCTACACGCTAGCAAAACTATAATAAAACATTAATCGCTAATGTGTCTCGCAATGACAGTGGGTGGATACTGGACAAAGAAGGTCAACCTAGTTTCCCGTACTTGGTCCTTCATCCTTCTTCCCCTTCCCTTTCCCACGGCGAGTGTTCTTCACCTTTACAGGGAATATTCCTGTAGTCCTTCTACCTGGCTCAGGGACTCTTCCCGACGCCTCCGTCAAGCCTGCAGCTGTCAACGTAACCCTTTCCCTAGCTCTGTCTCGAGCTGCCTCGCTTCGAGCCATCATGACCGTGCTTTGATTGGCCTCCCGATCAACATTGGCCTCATAGTCAGCCATGTCATTCCCAGTACAATTCCGAGGGTTAGTCCCCACTTCGGTCCTCCTCAAGGTCGAGCTATTAAGGTGATCAGCACCCAACAGCTCACTCAGTCTCCACAAGATAGATATTTGTGTCTCCCCCATACACTCTTCATACCAGTTCAGATACTGCGTAGACAGAACTGTGCCCCCTCTCCGGTGAAAGAGAACCCTGGCAGGAAAGGACGTGTATTGCCACAACCGTGTGAGCAGCAATAGCGTCGAAGGATCTTCCATCAGCAGAGATCCCACCTCGAAGGTAGCAGTATGAACTAAGCCCGTCAACGGCACCTGCTCCAGCCCGTACTATCGCAGAACCAACAATGGAATGTAGAAAGCTGTCTGGGACAGCCCCGACACTCTAACAACCAAGAGACCCTCCTGAGTGGTCCGACAAGTCTGTAACTTCCAGTGAGGAACCCACCATCGCAAGTGATACGTGCAAAGTCTGGCCATCCAGAGCTCCAGCTCAGCCTGATTGCCCCCTATCACCAGAGGACGTCGAGAAAAGGACCAAGCATCACAAGACATTGGCACCTCGGGCATCATCTGCAACCTCTCCCTCAACCACATGGTAAGCATAGCGGGACTCCCTCCCCACATGTATCGGCTGCCGGTCACCATCCAACCTATGCCCAGGAATGTCTCACCCAGAACCAAAGGCACGATGTCTTCCCCTCTCCGGCACTGCCTCACAAGGTCCAGTATGCTGTGATGGCACACACCCAGAGACGTGAATGTGAACAGAGTAGCAATCGCGCACAGAGCAAACGCGTCCCACGCAAAAACGCTCCCCTCAGCTCCGGCAAATTTATCGGGCAGTCCCGAAATTTCGACATAATCAGTGTTTAATATCAACATCCCGTATGCTTCTCCAGCCGAGATACCAAGCAGAGACACTAGCTTCTCAAAAGTGTCCATGCCACCAGCATAGGGAAGAACTAGCTGTTCCGTCTCAGGTCCTCCCAAAATGGCCCAAAAATCTTCGAATGTAGGAGTGATTTCGTTGTACGAAAAGTTGTACACATTCCTCCGTACATCCCAGAAACGAGCCGCTGCTCTCAAAAGATCCCAATCTGGCATGAGCTTCTTCAAAGCCCAAACAGATTTCATCCCGTAACAGCCTTCGAAAAACCCTTTGTTTTGCCTCGTGTGGTTTTGTACCCACGACTGAAAATTCTCCAAGTATCGCTCTTGCATCCGAGACGATAGCTTAGGAAAGGGAGCCATGAAAGAATGTGAAGGAAACCTTAGGAATTTGAAAGAAATTCAGCCAACTGATCAAAGCAAAGGCGCAGTTTCTTACGAATTGCAAAGCTGAAACTGCAATTTAAAAGACTCTGGAATTTCATTCTCAGTCCGGCCGGACTCTTTCTGCAGTTGACTTGGTCAACTCTGCAGCCAGCTGCTCTTAAATTGGAAACAATTCCAACCAAAGCCCTGTTCATGCCTTTATGAATCTGCGTGCTACCCCTGGTTTCAATTAACCAAAGCCAACACCTCTTTCGCCCCGAGCTCGTGCAACAGTGCAAATAATTAAATATCAGTGCATAAAGGCATAATTTTTGACCCGTTCAATTTTTTATGCATGTTTCATTTTATTTATTTTTGATCAACCTACTTGCTTATTTGCCGAAAATAAAGAGAAGGTAATCACTAAATAGATGTGCGAAGTACAGGTTCCGCCTCAAGGGCGCCTTTTCAAATACAGTTCAAGTCAAATTGTTTCGGACAATACATACATTTTGTCTAAAAAGCAATAAAGAAGGACTACTCCGAGTCCTACTCGTTATCCGAGCACTCGACGCACTGCTTCGCAGCTGCCGGATCCGTCGAGAACAAGAAGTCTCCGAATTCCTCCAGGCAGGAATACGCGAAAGGCCTCCTCTGCGCCTGTGAACTCGGAGACTCTCCCTTCTCATACCCCGAGTGCGAAGGAGGACGAGCTCCAAACCCAGCCGTTCCGCCCGCGAACTGGCCAAATCCCTGCGCAAAGTCCTCTCCACCAGCGCTGGGAGCAGACGAACCTCTCGTCCTAGATGGCCTCCGCTCACGAACATCCACGCTCCTCCGGGAACTGCACCTCAGGAACTCCACGAGCCTCCTAGCATAGTTGGCCCACCCGTCCAACTGTCTCACCGCCTCATTGTACGTACGGCCAGACACCTGCAAACCAGGAAAGTCATCAGAAGATAAGCAGAAAGTACAGATGCAACATTTGCAGAATGCTACTACCAAATGCAGAAAATCAAAGGCACTCACCGAAGTGTTGGGGTCAACCCTATACTGAGATCTCGGCTCCTCCGGGATCGGGATCACCAGCCGCCTGCGCGAACCGTCCAGCCCCTCGTACGCCAACATAGCGTGTGGGAGCGGGAGATGTCGGGGATATCCAGGGCCCTCGCCCTCCCTGTGCTGCACCTGCGGGCTCCTCAGCCTCATCCTCAAGAAAGTGTCATAGTCGGCTCCCGCTATGACATACTCGGTATAGAACACACCCTGTCTATACCTCTCGAACTCCTCCATCGGCATCGACGAAGGATGCTGCATGTGCAAAGGAGGATCCACCGGCACCATCAGAAAAGACCCCGGGCCATGCTGACGGGTCACCCTCCCCCAGATACATCGCATCGCAGTGAAGTCCCACCAGTAGCTTTCGCTGCCGCGTGACCTCACTAGCAACCTGAACCGCGCCACCGTTAATCTGACTCCACCAGGTCGGCTGGATCCGCTCGGAGAACTCTCAACTCAGGGCCTGAGACACCTCCTCATAAGACAGACGAGTGCCCTCTCTCGACAACACCGCCTTCTTCGCCTTCTTCTGCCAAGTCAGCATGGCAGGGTACAAGGACCGGTACGCCTCCTTAATCTCCCACCGTTGCGGGCTGAACACCTCATAGCACCAGACCTGTCAAGCAAAGGGAAAGTTATGTCAGCTACAAAGCAGATACATACGAGTACAAAAATGAGACAAGGAAGAGAAAAAGACGGAACTTACATCCAAAGCAAATGAGAAACAGCTCAAGGAGTTCTCCTCTCCCCGCGAGAACCTGTCTAAGGAATGGTAGAGCTCGGCCAGTCCAGCCTCCCCCCATGCATACCCCCTCACGGAATCCAGGTCTGTCAGCGACCCGAGCAAAGGGAAGTGACAGGACATTCAGAAGTCGGGAATATTGTCGATGACAACGCGAACCATATGAACCCTCGAGCCAGACGCTCAGTGGTCATCCTCGGGGACCCCTCCCCATAATCAGCAATACCCGTCTGCAGATGCATCTCCATCGGCCTATACCGAATACCTAAGCCCCTGGCATCGGTGATATCTAAACCCAGCAGCTCAGACAAATGCCCCGGGGTTTAACCATCCACCCACACCAGCGCGTTGCCCCAGGTCGGCAACCCAGTGATAGCAGCAAAATCAGAAGGAGTCACCGTCGCCTCCCCCCATCTGAAATGAAAAGTGTGGGTCGTATCCCACCAGTACTCGCTCAGAGCTACGTACATGGCCCTCGCCCTCTGCGTCACAGCCATCGCGGCTACCGCACTGATAAATCCAGCTAATCCGGAGTCAACCACAAGCTGCCGTGGACTCCTCTCTCCGTCTCGAGCCTCGTTCGAGAATATCTCCCACAGCACTCTCACTGCCTCAAAGGCTCCCCGACTCTTCTGAGTGTGAACATCAACTGTCCCTCGCCCCTGCAGGTGAACACGGCAAGAATACGTTAAGTACAGAAGCGACATCAACAGAATGCACAAACGCATGTCAAAATGATGCAATGCAGATATAGTTCTCATTCCTTTCCTAAAATATTTCCATCCCGATTGGATTATTAACGGCACAAGATTTCCAAACCCTTCGAAAACTCCGTCGAATCCGAAACTTTCAAAGCATTTAGAAAACTCCGTCGAAACCGGAACTTTCAAAGCATTTCGAAAACTCCGTCGAAGAATCCAGAACTTTCAAAGCATTTCGAAAACTCCGTCAAAACCGGAACTTTCAAAGCACTTCGAAAACTCCGTCGAATCCGAAACTTTCAAAGCACTTCGAAAACTCCGTCGAATCCGGAACTTTCAAAGCATTTCGAAAACTCCGTCAGTCGAAACCGGAACTTTCAAAGCCCTTCGAAAACTCCGTCAAATCCGGAACATTCAAAGCCCTTCGAAAACTCCGTCGAATTCGGAACTTTCAAAACCCTTAGAAAACTCCGTCGAAACCGGAACTTTCAAAACCCTTCGAAAACTCCGTCGAATCCGGAACTTTCAAAGCATTTCGAAAACTCCGTCGAAACCGGAACTTTCAAAACCCTTCAAAAACTCCGTCGAAACCGAAACTTTCAAAGCACTTCGAAAACTCCGTCGAATCCGGAACTTTCAAAGCATTTCGAAAACTCCGTCGAATCCGGAACTTTCAAATCCCTTCGAAAACTCCGTCGAAACCGGAACTTTCAAAACCCTTCTAAAACTCCGTCGAACCCGGATTTTCAAAGCATTTCGAAAACTCCGTCGAATCCGGAACTTTCAAAGCCCTTCGAAAACTCCGTCGAATTCGGAACTTTCAAATCCTTTTGAACATTTTCGAAAATTTACTCCGTCCCGATTTAAACATGCTTTAAATTCGGAAAACACATCTAGGCATGGAATTTTGCAACCAAAATTTTTATGTCATCTATCCATGGTGTCAATTGAACTACACTCTAGTCAATTTCGACAAAGGCGCATAGCAAAGTCAAAAGCCCCAATCCTAGCACCAAAATCCTTAACTCATTCCTAGTCAAATTTTTAACATTTAAAGAATGCACATTCTTAAAATTAATGGAATTTGAAGGAAGCTTACTTGTCTCTCGATCCCTCCTTTGGATTTGTGGTTCTCCCTAACCGGTAGAACTCCGCCGGATTCAATGGAAGAATTGTGGTTCGAATGGTCCGAACCAACCGCATTCTTTCGTCATCGGTCCTTCCATGACGAGCCATTGGTTCCAAATCACCCTCCATGTTGATTTTCTCTCACAAATTTGAGCAAACCTCACAATTTGGATTGGTTTTTCTCTCCTCCTTTCTCTATTCCTCGTCGGAAATAATGAAAGAAAATGGCCAAATTTGCTTCAGCCTCGGCGCTGGAATGAACCTCGTCAACTTCAGGTTCAGTCTGGCCGGACTCTTTCTGCAACAGAAAGAGTCCTTGCCAATTCAGCCCCTCAACTTCTCGCAGTTCCAATTTTACCCCTTTTGGCCCCCAAAAGTGTAAAATTTCCACCAAGATAGACATTTCTAACACCCCATCCCCCGAGGATCCATTCCCAGTTAGTTTTCACTAACGCTCGTCTCCAGACGTTAAATTCTCAGTTAGTTTTCACTAACGCTCGTCTCCAGACGTTAAAATTCCCAGTTAGTTTTCACTAACGCTCGTCTCCAGACGTTAAATTCCCAGTTAGTTTTCACTAACGCTCGTCTCCAGACGTTAAATTCCCAGTTAGTTTTCACTAACGCTCGTCTCCAGACGTTAAATTCCCAGTTAGTTTTCACTAACGCTCGTCTCCAAACATTAAGAATTCTCAATCCCCAGTTGACGTTTGACATTCAAACGCTCACTTCCATCTCAAGTTGACGTTTGACATTCAAACGCTCAAATCCCGTCTCCGGACATTCCAGTTACAATTCCGTCTCCTGACGTAAAAAATTCCTATTGATTTTCACCATCGTTCACGTCCCCGGCCGCCAGTCGTAAGCCCGATCATCCCACCTCAGCGGCCATCAAGGTAAGCCCGCACAACAATCCCTCTTCGGCCATCAAGGTAAGCCCGAACGCTCATCCCCAGCAAGATTCTAAAGAAGAAACGTCAATCCTTCCGAGTTGTTAATAATGCCAGTTTAACACAACCGTTCCCATCATTGCCACCCTATTCCTAGCAGGATAAACCTGGCCGTCATCGTAAGCCCAGCACCCAAGGCACGAACGCCTTCGTCCCAGGATAAACATATCCTCGTCACTCCGGTTTGAGGCGCCACACGCCCTCGTATGTTTCAGCAACTCCGGTTTGAGGCGCGGCATGCCCTCGTATGTTTCAGCAACTTCGGTTTGAGGCGTCACACGCCCTTGTATGTTCCAGCCACTCCGGTTTGAGGTGCCACACGCCCTCGTATATTTTAGCAACTCCGGTTTGAGGCGCCACACGCCATCGTATGATCCAGCAACTCCGGTCTGAGGTGCCATACGCCCTCGAAGGTTACAGAAATCCCAGGTTCAGACGCCTCACAATAGTCTCCATTCAGGTACAGGTGCCTCGCAATGGTCTCACTTAGGTCACATTCAGGTTTAGACGCATCCCAACAGTCTCGCTCAGGTCAAGGTCCCCACGCGCGGCTCCTTGCACCTACGAACTACGATCGGCTTGATTCCCGCTCGGGATACGTAGAAATCCTTTTGCTAAGGGTTCAGCCAGCTGACCGCCCAGGTCTTTCAAAGTAAGGCATCCCGATTTGGATCCTTATCATTTTTCAATGACCCCACTTCCTTCGGAAGAGACGTCGCTGAGGGGCTAACTGTAAGTACCCAAATCTGGATCGTCTAAATCCGTTAGAAGTTAACCGAAATCCGTTAACTGGCCCGCTCCAGGTTAACCGGAACCCGTTAAGCTCCCCGTTGCCAAGCCAACGAGACATCCCGGGACTGGCCCGTGCATCCCGATGTCCAAGTGTACTCAACACACATTATCGCACGTAAAAGTATGGCTTTCCCTGAAAAATGCACTTTTCGGGACTTTCCGGGGGCATTTCGGACATTTTCCGGACTGTTATTTTAAAAACGGACAAAACCGAGACCCGGGCACGAACTCCCACAAAGCCTGGTGAGTCATGGGACACGTGGCCAGTATGCCACAGCCCTCCCATCACCTTTCAATCAATTTCATAGTAAAAAGACTAAAATACTCCTGGTATGCAGTCTCAGTCCGACCGGACTCATTTGCAAACTCTCAGAAATTGTCAACAAGTCCCTCCAATTTCCAAAATTCACAAAACCCCCTGGATTTCAGGTTCAGTTCGACCGGACTCATGCTGAAATTTCACCTATAAATAGAAGGGCTGTCAAAGCCATAAAGAAAACAAAAATTACTCTCCAAATTCACCATAACCACGGCCTAAACTGGTTCTACCCCTTCCTGAGCTCGAGTTTACCTCGTTTTGCGTGAAAACTTCGTATTTCGATCAAATATGCCCCTCACCACCTTAAAACACCATCCCAAACCACTTTTCGTATCCCGTATACACCCCCCGAGCTAAAGGAGTCGACCCTAGCCATAGGTATAACTCCCTCTCCCTAATCTCTCGTTTCGTCTCGGTTTACGCGCCAGTCGCTATAACCATTTCGGACAACATCGTTGAAATGTAGACGCCTCCGTCTAACGGGGTCCGATACGTTTTAGCCCTAGATCCTCTTCTCTTCCCGTAAGAGAAGTAATCTCGGGTTAAAACGGCGTTCCGACCCCGTTTCGTTTACTTTTATGTCATTTACAATTCCGGATCGATCGATCCGTCGATCGTAATTTATATTTATGTCATTTACCATTCTGGACCATTTGATCCGTCGAACGTCCTTTACTTTCATGCAACTTTACAATTCCGAGCCGTTTTGGCTCGTCGATCGTCATTTACAATTCCGGATCGTTTTGATTCCGTTGATACCGCACTTTAAATACTGTCATTTACAAAGTTTGACCCATTTGGATAGTGATAGTATTTACTTTTCAAAGTCCGAGTCTCAACCCGATTCGTTGATTGCATGTCATTTAATACGTTTTTCCCGTAAAATCGTTAACAATGTAATGCCCGGTTCAAAACCGGAGTTCGACCTTCGAACTCTCTTTCAAAATGCGCGAAATGACGTTTGGCATCCAAACGCTCATCTTCAAACTTAAAAGCCGCCTTTTGACACTCAAAATCATTTAATACGTTTTTCCCGTAAAATCATTAACAATGTAATGCCCGGTTCAAAACCGGAGTTCGACCTTCGAACTCTCTTTCAAAATGCGCGAAATGACGTTTGGCATCCAAACGCTCATCTTCAAACTCAAAATCCGACGTTTGACATTCAAACGCTCTTTTCTTAAAAGTCAATATTTGACACTTAAGATAAACAGTTAAAATCAGCATTCGCACCACTTTTCCTAAAACTTCAAAACCAACGTTTGTCATTCAAACGCTCGTCTTTTCAAACAAATCAACGTTTGACATTCAAACCAAGATTAAGCTTGTCATTCAAGCCCCCATTTCAAAATGCAAGCACACACACACACGCACACGTTTTCGAGAAAGGTAGAAAGACTCGTCATACGAGGCGTTTTGGGTGATCTCGTAATACTCTTCCCGAAGCGTAACATGACCTCCGAACCTAACAATCTTTGGTACCAAATAGTTTTTTTACTCTTTTTTGCTACCAATAAAAATGACTCCCCGTTTTCAAAGCCTTTCCTAAGTTTTTGCTACCAATAAAAACGACACCATTTTCACCAATAGCCGTTTCTCAACGTTTGGGCTCAAAATACAAAAACCGAGTGGCGACTCCTCTTCCTTCCCAAAAAGCGAGGTCCCAGACACCACCCCTCCGCGAAAGACAATCGCCTTTCGCTCGCGCGAAATCCGGGTAATTTCAGTAGGGAAGCCCATTCCCATTGTTACGAATGTAGCTTCTATTGTATACATGACCTTGGTCGGCTTAGGCTTGTGCTTTGGCTCGCCTGGCCCACTAACCCAAGGTGGGTTGGGTTGGATTGACATATTTCCAGCCCACCAGAAATTTGGCCCGCCCCGCCCTGCCCCATTTAGCGGCGAGTTTTGGCGGGTTGGGCCCGCCCTGCTCCGCC
The DNA here is from genome assembly GCA_022495995.1 of Adenophora triphylla var. japonica. Lineage (NCBI taxonomy): Eukaryota > Viridiplantae > Streptophyta > Magnoliopsida > Asterales > Campanulaceae > Adenophora > Adenophora triphylla. The sequence continues at coordinate 82,848 of JAFEMH010002921.1, forward strand.
GGCCCATATTAACAGCTCTACTGGTATTTCCCTACGTCCAGGTTGACGTGGTGGCTTATGACGAGGAGAGGGTGACTAACATAGATAGGAAAGCCAATTCCCTATGTCATATTTATTACTTATATATATTTTCCATCGAGCTCGATACATTGGGCCTTGCCCATTTTATTACCCGTGATCGTACTCGATTTATATTGTTCACATCGTATTTTGATCTCTCTCCAACAATAGAGGTAATTGATTTGATTATTATAAATTTTCTATCATTGGACGCTTGCTTCTTTCATAAAAAACAACAAAGACAAGTTTTACTCTGAAAAATAATTTAAAATAAGCTAGCATAAATTCTCATATGACATTGTGAAAGAAAAAATTTGAGTAAGAAAAGGGAAAGAGAGAAATAATAATAATAATAATAATCATAATAATAATAATAATAATAATAATAATAATAATAATAATAATAATAATAATAATAATAATAATAATAATAATAATAATAATAATAATAATAATAATACTAAAAGTAGAATTAATTTTAGAAAAGTAAAGAAAAAATTATAATAAAAATAATAGCAAAAGTGAATATATATATATATATATATATATATATATATATATATATATATATATATATATGTATATATATATATATGTATATATATATATATATATATATATATATATGTATATATATATATATATATATATATATATATATATATATATATATATATATATATTCAAAATATAGCTTTTTAAAAATTTTAATACCAAAATAACATTCATGAAAACTTATGTACCATAATAGCACTTTTTTGGAGTTCCGGGTTTGTCAATACCGGGATTAAATTTAAAGTCGGGTTTGTCAAAACCGGCTTTATGTTTTTTTTTTTAACTAAGAAATCGTTTTTTTTAAATAAAAAAGGTAAATCCGGTACTGTCACTATCGGGACTAAATTTAAAGCCGGATTTGTCAAAACCGGCTTTATGTTTTTTTTTTAAACTGAGTAATCGTTTATTTTTAAATAAAAAAGGTAAATCCGGTAATGATAGTACCGGGACTAAAAATCCTGGCACGGGTGGACTCACGGGTGAGGAAGTTAAAAAAGGAAAATAAAATCAAGGAAAGGAGAAGGGGAAGGGGAAGGGAGAAGGAAAGAGAAGGAGAAAGAGAAAGAAGAAATAGAGAAGAAGAATGAGAGGAAGAAATTTATTAAAGTTTTTGACAAATTTCTTAAAATTGTAAGTTCATTTTCCTTCTTTCTTTCTTTTTCTTTGCTTGTATACATTTTTTAAAATTTATTGTTAAAATTATTATGATTTTTTGTTAAATTAGGTTTTTGATAATTAATTTTTTTTTCAATTTTCAAAAATAAATATGTATGGAGTTCCACTTGTTTTCATGTGTTATTGGGAAGGAGATGATGAACATCCGTTTGAAGGTGAACATTTTGAAAGGGGATCAAAATGTGCACTTAGGGCTAAAACTTGGTGGAGGTACAAGAAGTTGATTAAGAAGTTAGCTAAGAAAATTGGGGTAGATTGAGCTAATGTTCAGTTGCAAGTTATTTGTAGATATCCTCTTCTTATCGCTCCCGGGGTTGCAAATTACATTCCATTTGGAATCGACAATGATATGGGTATGGAAGTCATGTTTGATGTTTCTACTCAGTTTGGTGGGTTGAGTAGCTTACAATTATATGTTAAGATGAATTTAGTTGATAATATTCATGGCATGAATACCTTTCAAATGGGTTCTTTAAGTTGCTACAGTGAGAGGGATGGTGGAACAATTATACAAACCTATGTGGAAGAGGGAGAGGGAGAGGAAAAAGAAGAGGGAGATGGAGAGGAAGAGGAAGAGAGAGAGAGAGGAAGATGATGATGATAATGGTTCAAATTATGAAGAAAATATTGGGTCGCTTCTAAATGAAGATCGTGACGATGGATATGATGATTGTAGTAGTCCTACTGATGATAGCGAGAATGAGGGTGATGCTGGGGTGAGGGAAAATTTGGGGATACATTTGGTTGCTTACGAAGAGCCACAAAATCACGTGTATGAGAGAGCAGACTATCAATTTTATCATGATATTGGATAAGGATCGGAGATTTATGATAATAACGAATATAACTTTGCTGATTGGGATGCAGAGCATAATGAAATTTCCAAAGGTATTCATTTTTCAAAGAAGACAGTGGTGCAACATAAAATGAAGATGTTTCATATTAAGAATAATATGCGCTTAAAGGTAAAACGAAGCACAACCTGAAAGTGGACTATTGAGAGATATTTTCCACGTTCTATTTTTCCTGTATGAGAGATATAATAAAAATAATTAAAAAACGATTTAATTATCTAAGTAATTTTACCTTGACTGCTGGTTCGAAGATGATGACATGCTGAATGCTTTTCAAGATGTTGCAATCCTGAATTTTTACCCACAACAGGTATCATCAAGTTACAAGGTTTAATACTACGTTTGTGGGTGTTTATAGTGTGATGACCAGAGTACGTGGTGACAAAGGTGGACACATTCAAGTTGTGAAATTGGGTGATTGAACATGCACTTGTGGCAAATGGATGCAATATCATTACCCTTGTTCGCATGTTCTTACGTGTTTCAAAATGTAAAATGTCAATGGTATGAAATATATTCATCCTTTTCACAACCTTGACTCGTACTACAAGACGTGGAGTTGTTCTTTTCATCCAATCTACGACGAGGCCTATTGGAATGTAGATCATATTGTCCCACATTTTTAGCCTAACCCGAACCATCGACGTGAGAAGAAGAAAGGGAGACCCAAGTCAAGGCGACTGAGAAACTCTATGGATTGGCAAGTTGCAAAAAAAAAAAAAAAGAATTGTTGTGGAATTTGCAAGGTAGAAGGTCACACGCGAAAGAGGTGTCCAACTCTTAGGGAGTAAGAGTTAATTATTATTTGCAATTTTAGCTCTTAAATTAAGTACTTTGAACTATTAAGTATTGTTGTTTTATTTGAACTTGTAATATATTCAACTCTTGGTGTAGTGTGTCATTTAGTAATGTGAAATATTAGTTTTTGTTTACAAACAATTTTTTATTTTTGTGTTAAAACTAATGATAAGTGCATAATTTTATGTTATTTTGGTATGATTTATACTCACATCATAAATATTTTTATGAAAACTGCCTTTTATTTTGTGACGGACCAATTCCGTCACAAAATTCCGTTGCAAACCCTTGGCCGCCCATGGGCGCCACCTGCTGCGCGGTCGCCCCTTTTCTCTGTAATTTTGGCGCGATCGCTCCCTTTTGGGCATGGTCGCTCGGCCAGTGTGTAGGTTTCCTCGGCCACGCCTGTCTTTGGTGCTCTCTTGGCCGGCCATCCCTTCCAATATGCGGCCATGGCTTGTGATTTTGGGGCCACTGCCTTAGTTTTGTGCGGTCAGCCCTCATTTTCCAGATGCAGCCTTAAACTTCCATATAATTGCACTTTAGCTCCTGAACTTCATTTAACCAATTTTTCTCCTTGTTTTCACCTAATTTCACTTTGGTCCCTTCTTTTCCCAGATTTGCACTTTGGCCCTTGAACTTTATAAAACCAGTTTACTCCCATTTTTCCATAATTGCAACTTGGTCCCTAAACTTCCAAAACAAGCTCATATCCTCCATTTTCTGTTTAATTGCACTTCAACCCATGTACTTTCAAAACACTAACAAAACACGTTAAATTCTCAAGGTTTCGAGCACCAAATAAGCTTGAAAACATATCTTTTGGATGGGTAAAACCACATCCATCAGCAGCAATATATATGACCATCGCCTAAAGATATTTATGCTCAAAAATATGGTGACAAGGTGCTATTAAACTAATGATTTATGGGGCAAGTAATTGAGCTTTTGTAGCAAATTAAAAATTTAAAATAAATAGTTGAAATTAGTGACCACATCCCGATCACATAGGATAGAAAACACAAGTCATACAACTCTTACATTAATCAAACCAAATATTTAGTGACCACTTCCCGGTCACATGAAAAACCCCTTCATGGAAAATCAAATGGGATGAAATCCTTATGGAATACCTGCAAAACAAATGAACTAACGTCACTTATTGAGCAATCACTCACTAAGAGTAGTTCGCTCTATGGATGCATTACTATATGATTTTCAACAATTCATCATGCTAGAAAATGTGTACCTTGAAGACATTGATGAGTGTGATGTTAAGAAATTAGAGCCTTCATTTATACACATAGGGATGGACTAATAGATCAGAATATTGCAAGTGTTGGGTATGCTTACTTCAACCCTCCTTGTCTTAGCTTTAATTTGATTGATACCATAACCTCATCTCTATTTTAAGGACTTTAGGCCCATATGTAATGAAGCTTAGACTTCAATTTTTTAGTATAAGTCCATTTTATAGAATAGGTTTATTTAGGCTTGAGGACAGGCACAAGACTCATTGGACAAGAGGTTTCAAGTCAAAAGGTTTTGTAAACCTACAAAACCACAGTCAAATGGATTCAGACCGCACGTATGAAACCAGCAAACCACCTTGCGGAATTCTTACTCTGAAACCGCATCTTGAAGACCTTAACTGAAATTGTGTTAGTGAAACCGCACTGCCTAAACCGCATTCTCACCAAACCGCATCCAATGATTGAAGACTTGAAGTTGGAGCACTTATGACTGTTAGAATCCACGCCAGCAATATCAAAAGTGAACCACCAAATATTGTCACTTGACTAACTGTCAGACAGGATCTGCAAGGATTTTGAAAAGGTGACAGATGTTCTTCATTCCTTATTTACAGCTGAGGTCTGATCAGTCTTACCTGCAACTTCTGAACAAGAGGACAAAGGTGGATTTGTGGACCAATCAGAATGCACCAGTTCAGTACTTGCTATAGCTGTTTCCAACTGCTACTTTCTTGGTGCTTGGGTATAAATACCCCCATTCTTCAACATTTGATCCAAAAGAAGATTGAAGCTTTCCATAAATATTCAACCCTTTGAATCTTCATCTTCTTCCTTCAAAAAATGTCTCCAGCCCAGAAATCAAGCCTTGTAACACCAGGATTTCTTGAGCTCTATATCTTATAGATTCAAAGAGCCTTGATTCTTGTTCAACACACACACACACACCTCACTTGATTAATCATATAAATTAATTCATTTGAGATACACTGGTTATTGTCAAGGATTTGATCTTCATAGAATAGATTTTAGATCTGAGTATTGATTCTTGTACTTTGTAATCTCTCTCGTACTCTAATATAAAATCTAGCATTAGAAAATCTAAGACTAACCATCTTGGTAGTGGATGTAAATCATTTACGATTGAACCACTCCAAATATTGTGTTTTTACATTTCTGCATTTTTACTTACTGTTCATCACTGATAATTTTATCTTTATCTGTTTAATCTTCATATAGGTTATCCACTGTTGTGAACTGTGTTTCTGGTTTATCTTTGTCAAAACCTCATTTTACTATTTGTGAAACCGCACACAAAACCGCACCTCTAAACCGCACTCTAAATACTTAAGAAATTCCGCTGTACATTTTGCAATCCTACTTACGGTTTTAATACACTGCAAGTGGTTTTGTAAGCAAGAGGTTTAGTTTTCAAAAAGAGGGCAAAAAATTTATAACAGCTATTCACCCCCCTCTAGCTGTTTTTCACCCTTGTTGCCACCTTTGGGACCAACAAGTGGTATCAGAGCAAAACACATTTATAAAACTTTGTTTTTCAAGCTTAACAGCTTGTGTGCCGATTCATTATGGCAAACTCAAAAAACCATGACAACGGTTAACTATTCACACATTCCTATTCTAGATGAAGACCACTTTGACATCTGGAAGGTCCGATTGTTAATCCATTTGGAACCATTGATTAAATGCTGGTGGAGTGCGTGACGAATGGCCCCTTTGTTCCTATGAAGGCCAACACCAATCCAACCACCAGTGCTGAAACTCCAGAGGTCAAAAAGTGGAAAGCTGAGTGGACTGATGAAGAAAAACGCTTAGTTGCTTTGGATAGTAAAGCAAGATTCATCATTTCTGGAACCTTGCCCGTTTCAACTCTTCAAAAAGTGATGTATTCCAAAACCGCAAAGCAAATATGGGATGTCATAGAGAGCTACCTTGAAGGTGACAATCTCTGCAAGGAAAATAAAAGATATGCTATTGAAAGATCCTACAACAACTTCAACAGAAAATCCAATGAAACTTTGCGTCAAACTTATGATCGCTACGTTGAGGTAGTTAATGCTTGTAGATCTCTTGGCAAAGTTTTAACTGATAAAGAAGTCAATATGACTTCCCTAGCTGCTTTAGGTTCGAGATAGGTTAATAAAGCCACATCTCTTGAGGACTCCAAAGATTTAAATACTTGGATGTTAAGTAACTTGTATGTGAAGATGAACTAAATGGGCCGAAGCCCATGGGCAGTCTGCCAGCCCGCTAGCCAGTGGCCTGCCTTCTCCGCCTAAAAGGCCTGCCAAGCCCAGCCTGCCTCCACAAGCGGACCAGGCCTTGGTAATTAGCCAACATGCCGGGCCAAGCCTGCCGGCCTTTTAGGCCCGTTAACCCATGCCCGCCAGCCCGCCATATTCTGCCCAGTTGAAGACTGAAAAACAGTCTTTTTCCCTTTTTTTTGTTTTCCTCAAAAATGAAATACATTTTCATTTAAATAGTAATTTCCAAAAAAAATGGGCCATAATATTTATCTAAGTCAGGTCGGTAGATTTAGTTTTAATTTTCAATTTTTTTTCATTTTTTTTTGACATTTTAGCCCCTCCATAATAATTTTTTGGGGGTATTTTTGGTCCAAAATGTAGTATGTTTTAGTATAAATAGGTGATGCTTTGGTTAGTATTTTTCACACCAAAAGTTCTATCAGGAACTCCTTCACTAGTTCACTGACTCAATCTCTCTCAAAGATAGTTGTTGGGCAAGTTATATTTGAGAAGAAATCATCAACCCCTTGTTAAGGTAAATTTATATTTTTAAGTTGGTTCTATTATTGTGTATTTTATTATTATCTACAATTGTTGTCAATTTTATAATTTTATTATTATTGCTCAAATATACTTATTCATTGAAAATGTAATATGGAGAACGGATTATTTTGAAATATAACATTAATATCTAAAATTTTTGAAATTAAAAATGGAGCGAATTATTTTTTAAGTTGATGGTTCGAAGTATTAATACTTATTTCTTTAATTAGGTTATTATGGCGGATTTTGTTGAAGGAATATTTGCCCCTCCATCACCACGACTATACCAACAACAACAACAACAAAATAATGACAATGAACATATTATGTATGATTTAATCAATGAAGGTTCAAATACAATGGAAACCCCTCCTTTTTCCGGATATTTCACTCCGGATCCTACTCCAAACTTTTCTTTTGACTCCCAACCATCTCAATATCAAAACACATCCAGAAATTATCATCAAATTGATGATGATGCTAATAATGAGGAGGAGGAAGAAGAAGAAGATGATGATGTAAGAGTTACTGGTGAATCTCTTGCTACTAGTAGTCTTCCTAGCGTAAGTAAGGAGAAGGGGAAGGGGAAGGGGAAGGGGAAGGGAAAGGGAAAGGGGAAGGATAAGGAGAAAGCTAGGGAACCTAAAGCTTCCAAGTATGAGGAATTATGCTACACCAAAAACAACATTAACCAAGCTTGTATAACCATAAAGGGGAGTGGACAAAGGGTAGTCAATTATATGGAGATGTGTCATGCTACGGGGAAGAAGTTCTTGAAGCCCAAAACAGCCAAAGATATCAAGTGGAACTCGACCTATACAATGTTGGAGAGAGCACTCGAGTATAGGGTGGTGATCAATGAATATTTTGACATCTATCAAGTTAAAATAATGTCCAAAATTCCCCTAAATGATTATAAATCATTAATTTAGGCTGACGGAACATTAACGACCCAGATTGGGGTTAACCGTTAGGTTACTATTGATGATTGGGATATAGCAACACAACTCATATAATTGCTTCAGCCTTTCTATAAGGCAACCGAAGTACTTTCCGGAACGTACTATCCCACAAGTCATCTCTTATGTCGTGAGCTTTATGGACTAAGTGTTCTCATTGTTAAAAATAGAAATCGTAATATATTTGCAGATGCCGTTGTGGATATGGAAAAAAAATTCTAAGTATTACACCGATTTCCCTCTACTTTCCTTAATGGCAACCGCGATGGATCTGAGGATCAAGCATACTAACATGTGGAGTTTTCTCTTTGCTTTTTATGAAAACATGAGACCAAATCTTTCCCCCATTCAAGTAGAAAAAGTGACGAAGGAGAAACATGAAGAAGTTGAAACCCTCTTATTCCGCTTGTATTCCTATTACAATGCAAAGCTTTCAAACCATGAAGAAAGGGTCGATACGAGTGGAAAGGGAAAATCAAAGTTGCCAAAATTTGGTTGGGGTTTCCTTAAGAAGGGATTGGGTGGACGTAGTGGAAGTGGAAGTGGAAGACCTTCAACGAAAGGAGTTAATGAGTTGGTCCAATACTTGTCCAGTACCTACTACCCCCCCCCTCCGATTCAAGTTTTGAGGACCTAGATATCCTTCAATGGTGGAAAGCACACCAAAGTGTTTATCCTATACTTTCCATCATGGCACGGGATCTTCTTACCCCTCCAGTGTCGACGGTAGCCTCAGAATCCGCATTCAGTGCCGCTAAAAGAGTTGTTATGCCAACGAGGAACCAACTAACCCCGAAACTCATGGAGCGGCTAATTTGTCTTGACGATTGGGACGATGCATCTCTAAGGAAGCAAGGGAATGATCGAGAGCTTCAACATGACAATGAATCGAGCGCAGACGAAGACAATCTTGATGGGGATTATACTTTGGATGGAAACTAGAAAGTTTTCAAATCTATGAACGGAGAAAATCATTTGTATTTTAATGTTTTGTTTTCCTAGATTGTTTAATTAAAACTATGTTTCCTATTTTGTTGCATTTTATTATGTTTTATTTTCTCAGATTATTTAATTAAGACTATGTTTAATATTTTCTTGTATTTTCCTAGATTGTTTTCCTAGTTAGTATTGAGGTTAAGGCTCCTAAATGTTTCCCCTTCTTTATAAAAGGGTAAGGTTGGCTGTCCCTCTCTTCTAATTTTATTTTAATTAATAAAATTTAAGGGTACCGTCCCTTTTTTCTTTTATATACTTTCGTTTCTTTTAATTTCGTTAAGTTTTATTTCTTTAAAAATTCTTAACTTTTTTTATAAAATTTTTTGAAAAAAAAAATCAGTATTAACAAACATCTAAAATAGTATTTTCTATTCAAAAAAAAATAAAAAAAAAGTTAATACACAGATAAGAACTTAACAGAAACTGTTAAAAATTTAATAAAATATTTAACATTTGAATACTTATCAACAATAGGCTTGTGTCCAAGTGGTAAGCAGCAGCTAGTTAATTTCATTTCCATCCCACCAGCACCAGGGACCAGGGTTCAAATCCCCTTCACCCCATTTCATCTTTTGTTTAAAAAAAAATGGAAAAGCCTGCCCAAACCCGCCAACCCAGCCAGACGGGCAAACGGTGCGGGCCGGACATTGGGTAAACGAACGGGCCGGGCCGGGCTTGGCCCGCGGGCAAGTAGGCAGCAGGCTGGGCTTGTCCGTCAAGTCCGCGGGCGTGTCTCTGGCGGGCCGGGCTGCCCGCATGTTCATCTTCACTTGTATGCAAATCTTAAAGTCCATGAGCTTAAATTAGATCAAATTGAAGAGGTTGAAGGGAAAGGCAAATCACTTTCTATGTCCGTAAACATGTTGAGAAACCATCTACTTCAAATCAAACCTCAGATTCTTCCATCTCAACCTCATCACTCATCGAAATGGATGATGATGATTTTGCCATGTTTGTAAAAAGATTTCAAAATTTTCGAAAATCTTCAAAACCTTTTTCTAAATCATTTTCAAAAGGCAAACCTCCAATAACTTTTTCTAAGGTTGCTGATACAAAGAAGAAGAGTGATCTAGTTTGCTACAATTATAGAAAGCCTGGTCACTTTCCATCTGAGTGTCCACAGCCCATATTTGAATATATGAAAAAGAAAACCTCTCCTGCGACATTTTCTCATCGCAAGGGAATGGTTGCTGAATAGGAAGAGAACTCAAAAGAGTTAGCAACTTGGATTGAAATAGGTGAAATTTTCAAAAATCGATTTCACTTTTATACTCCCACCTTTAAGGTCCGAGTCAGATGGTTCAAAATTAAGTAACTCTACGCATAATTGTTTCCATTGCGCTGGTGTCATATGAGTTTCTGTACCAATCACAGGATCTCCTTCTACGGAAAGGCCACATAAGCTAGCAACATCCTGAAGGGTATTGTCATCTCTCCTATAGGTAAATGAAAAGTATGGGTCTCTGGACGCCATCTCTCAATCTAAGCCTCAATCAAACACCAGTCGTGTTTAATATGACCTAATTTTTATACCCCCCCAAAAGCTAAGATTATTATGTTCCGTTTCTATCCTAAAATTCAATTTTTCAGGAAGCTGTATACCACGTCTACATCGAAATTAGGGAAACTCTTCTCCATTCCAAATATTTTCTGATCGATGTGATGATTGTCTGGTTAATACAGACGGGTTTATTGGTTTGGGATGAACAAACATACCAAGTTCTTGTTGATTCATCTGAAACACACATACTATTGTCAAATTTTAAAAAAACAAAAACAAAATTAATTGAACTTATTTATATACAATAAATTTAGTAAAAGAATCCAATAAAAAAAATTAGTACCTCCGTCCCATAAAAATAGTTACTACATCCGTCCCATAAAAATAGTTCCTACCTCCGTCCCATAAAAATAGTTCCTACCTCCGTCCCATAAATAATAATAATTTTAACAATAAATCATAAAGATTCCACTGTCAAGTTAAAACTAGATGTAAATTATAATAATTAATTTATTTATTTTTCATAGAGATTCCACTATCAAGTTAAAAAAGTCATCTTTTTTAGCTATGTCAAAACTAGATGTAAATTATAATGATTAATTTCTTAATATTCAACAATTGAACCCATAAATAATACTCCCTCCGTCTCAAAATGTTTGTTTCATTTGACTTTTTTGTTGAACTTTGACCACAAATTTATTAGAAATTAATTATGTTCATGAAATTCTAAAAGTTGATGTTGATAATGTTATTAATGATGAATCAATAGGAATTTTTAGAATTTCATGAACATAATAAAATTGTCATATATTTGTGGTCAAAGTTCAACAAAAAAGTCAAATGGGTCAAACATTTTGGGAGGAGGGAGTAATAATTTTAATAATAAATCATAAAAATATATACAAGCAATCCATAAATATTTATATTAAGAACTCTGTTTGTTCTTCCCTATCTCTTCATATCATAATAATATATACAAGCAATCTTTAAATATTTATAGTAAGAACTCTCTTTGTTCTTCCCTATTTCGTTATAATAGTTTTTAACAACAAATCATAATCATTTTAACAATAAATTAAAAAAAAATGTATACGAGCAAAGAAAAAAAAAAGGAAGAAAAATTAACTTACGATTTTAAGAAATTTGTCAAAAAACTTAAATAAATTTCTTCCTCTCCTTTTTCTTCATCTCCTTCTTCTCTATTTATTCTTTCTCTTTCTCTTTCTCTTTCCTTCTCCCTTCCCCTTCTCCCTTCCTTTCTTTTATTTTCCTTTTTTAATTCCTCACCCGTGAGTCCAGTCCACCCGTGCCAGGATTTTTAGTCCCGGTACTATCACTACCGGATTTACCTTTTTTATTTTAAAAAAATGATTACTGAGTTTAAAAAAATAAAAAATAAATAAAGCCAGTTTTGACAAACCCGACTTTAAATTTAGTCCAGGGAGTGACAGTACCGGATTTACCTTTTTTATTTAAATAAAAACGATTACTCAGTTAAAAAAAATAAAAATAAACATAAAGCCGGTTTTGACAAACCTGGCTTTAAATTTAATCCCGGTATTGATAAATCCGGAACTTCAAAAAAGTGCTATTATAGTACATAAGTTTTCATGAATGTTATTTTAGTATTTAAAAATTTAAAAAGCTAGATTTTGAGAAAATATATATATATATATATATATATATATATATATATATATATATATATATGTAATATAATATAATATAATATAAAAAAGGCCGAATTAATTTTTATAGACGAAATGCATATATTACGTTGGTGCATATCTAGATGATTTATGAAGACTTTTCTTCCGCTTGTATAGGTACTCTCAAAAATTGAAATTTCATCTTGTCCAAAAGTCATTGGCCGTAAGCGAAAGAACACGGCTTTGAAAATTCAACTCTCACAAAATTGGAATTTCCAAATTTATAAATCAATAATCACATATGACAACAAGGAAATCACAAATAATCAAACAACATACAAAAAGGAGACCTTGATAAAACAGAGGTAGCAACTAAGATTTTAGTAAAATACAATTACTCATAATATGCATAATTATTCAAATTAAACATAAAAACTTTCTAATTGTAAATCCTTAGACTTCAAAGGTACATAATCCCCAAGATAAACCTCTAGATGATCCGCCAACGACGATTTATCAATATTCTCGTGGTGATACGACTTGCAAACAAAGTATATGACTGTCTGAACGAGCAGGCTGAAGAGTGTCAAAATTGAGAGCAAAAAGAAGAAAATAATTGCATATGTGACACGTACCCCATACGAGTCATGAAGATCAAGTGCAACGTGACTTTCGAACCCCATTTGAATTCCAATGAAACATAAGTTAAGGAAAAGGAAGGAGAAGATCGCGATTCCAATATTACCCCTGATCAAATCCTTGCTCTTTATCATCGCTTGAATCCCGTACGATTCTTCTAGCACGGATACCACACATGCCAAATGCCACACAACACTTATGCATATGAATATCATGAAATAAATCATACCTTGAATGATAAGGATGCTTAGCCCGAATAATGAGGGTCCAAGTAACATATATGTGGTCAATAACGTTAACATTGCTACAACGTTGAACACAAAAATAATAAGGAAATTCCAAATAAATGTGACCATAAGCCTCTTCCAAACTTTAGGGACCACACTCATGACCTTCTTGAACGTGACTTCTTTCGCGGTGTAAATGCACGCAATGGTATAGACCGTGGCAGAGGTTGAAAGGAGAGAGAGGATCAAAAAGAAGATCAAATACGCGATCTTGAATAAAATAAAAGTGACCCACTCTGACGTTATAACATCAGAGAGTTTGGAGTATTTGGTCGTACCCTCTCGAGTATGATCTAAGGCTTGTTCATTGTGTAGGATTTCTCCGAATATGTATTCGGAGATTTCTATGTGAGCTAAGAAAACGAAGGAGAGTGGGAGGATGATTGCTAGGGTGATTTGAGTGAAAATTCTTCTATAATTTGATAAGATGTTGAAGGATTCTTTGAAGATGCCAAAGAAGCCTAGGAATTGCATTTCCTCTTGCTCTTTGTCCATGGGTTTTTCTTGGAAGAATTTTGAGGGAAATGATTGGATTTTGTTTGAGATGTTTTAAGGGAGATAATTGTTTGAGATTGATATAAGGTCGGGTGGGTTGACTTTTCGTGGGAGGAAGACTTTGACAAGTCAATGCGATTGTTACTTGACTATTTCTTAATCTCAACTTGCGAGGTAAGGCAAGAAAGTTGAGAACAAGTTGACAAGGACAATCATAAAGGAAGGGTTTGAGCTGAATTATTCTAATAATAATAATAATAATGATAACAACAACAATTATAATAATATTCATAATAATGATAATAATATTATTAGTCATGATAATAATAACTAGTAATTATTGCTATTGTTCTTAATTTACTGTTATGGTCTATTGAGATGACATTGTAAATAGAAACAATAATATTATTTTATTTAATAGCACAAATAAACGTAAACTGAGAAATTTAACTAAATAATTAATTAGAAGTTTAATAAAAAATATTTATTTAAGGAGCGAGTAAATGATATCTAAATAAAAACTCTTCTCTTTTTTTTTTTTTTTTTTTTTTTTTTTTTTTTTTTTAAGGGGATCAACACATTTCACCGCTCCCCGATGCCTTCACGGAGCGCCTAATCTTTAGGGAGGCAATGTTATTCCCTCTAACCACTGGTGGGGGAATCGAACCCATGACCTTCAGGTTGGAAGCCATGGGTGTTGTAACTTTTGGATATCTGGGAGGAATAATTTTTTAAAAATTTGATGTGATTGTTTTTCTAGTATTTTAAGTCAATTTATTGAACTGTGATTGAAATTGTATGAAAATTTTATTATACTTAGTATAAAATTTCACAAACTATTATGGATTGTATTTTTAATAGCACATAGTATATTTTATTTTAGATGTATGTGAATAATTAAATTTTAATAGTTTTGTCAGTATTTAATTGTATTGATTTGATAAATGTAGACACTAGTGTTCACCATTTTCTTTTTATTTTATCAATTCCAATTTTAGTCTAATTATATTCTTAAATATGGTTGGAATTAGTCTTCCTCCATCGTATATGATATGGCAACCCATATCTCAACTCAACACGCCTAAAAGATTAAACATAATTTAACCAAATAATACCTCAACTCAACACGCCTAAAAGACTACACATAATTTAACCAAATAAGACGGCAAGCAACAGGATGGTTCCAATATCTTGTTGGCTCGTTCTTTCCGGCCGTTATTGTTCATTCAGCGTTCTAACGGTTGTAACGGTTGTGCTGAATTTACGGTTAATATTGTAATTTATAATGGCAAAGTACTAAAAAAATATATTATTACGAATGAATTTTAAATAATAATTTTAGATTAATTGAATTATTCTACTGAAAATCTACACTAAAAAAGATAGTAATAATATTTAGAAAAAAACTTGTAAAAAATGCATTTTTTTTAAAGCTTAGAAAAAACGTGTTTTTAAAAAGCCCTAAACTTACAACATTGAGGTGTAGGCGTAGTCCCATGGCGAGTACGCATTGAACCTTATGGAGAAGAGATGACGAGCAGAGGGCTTCCAGCACCGCCCGCAAGTCTCCCGTTGATAAGGATGCCAGATCCAACCCACGCTAGAGCCACCACTTCCGATTTGAGCTCGATGAGTATACAATAAAGCATAGATCGCTTCTGTTCGTCATCAAATCTGATCGTGCTTTAGGCGATAGGGATATCGGCGAGGTCCCGTTTCTATCTCCGACCTTTTTGAGAAATCCGCCGTTGAACAAAATCATGAACGGTGTGTGTTTGTGTGTGATTTTGGATTTGGAGAAGGAAGAACATGTACCATTTGTAAGTACCCAAATCAGGATCGTCAAAATCCGTTAGAAACTTAACCGGAATTCATTAACTGACCCGCTCCAGGTTAACCGAAACCCGTTAAGCTCCCCGTTGCCAAGCCAACGAGACGTCCCTGGACTGCCCCGTGCATCCCGACGTCGAAACGTACTTAACGCACGTCATTGCAGGTAAAAGTACGGCTTTCCCTGAAAAACGCACTTTCCGGCACATTTCGGGGGTGTTTCAGACATTTTTCGGACTGTTATTTTAAAAAGGGACAAAACCGGGACCCGGGAACGAACTCCCACACAACCTGGTGAGTCATGGGACACTTGGCACGCATGCCACCTCCCTCTAGTCACCTTTCAATCAAAAATCAAGCAGAAAAGACTAAAATACCCCTGGTATGCAGTCCAAGTCCGGTCGGACTCCTTTGCAGACTCTCAGAAATTGCCAGCAAGTCCCTTCAATTTCCAAAGTTTCATAAAACCCCCTGGATTTCAAGCTAAGTCCGGCCGGACTCATGCTGAAATTTCACCTATAAATAGAAGGGCTGTCAAAGCCATTTAGAACAACAAAATCACTCTTCAAAAACACCATAGCCACGGCCCAACTGGTTTCCACCCCTTCCCGAGCTCCCGTTTCGCCTCGATTCGCGTGAAACCTACGTATTTCGATCAAATACGACCCCCTCCACTCCGAAACACCGTTCCAAACCACTTTCCGTATCCCGTATACACCCCCCGAGCCAAAGGAGTCGACCCTAGCCATAGGTATAACTCCCTCTCCCTAATCTCTCGTTCTGCCTCGGTTTACGCGCCAGTCGCTATAACCGTTTCGGACGAACATCGTTGAAATGTTGACGCCTCCGTCTAACGGGGTCCGATAAGTTTTAGCCCCTAGATCCTCTTCTCTTCCCGTAAGAGAAGTAATCTCGGGTTAAAACGGCGTTCCGGCCCCGTTCCATTTACTTTTATGTCATTTACAATTCCGGATCGATCGATTCGTCGATCGTCATTTAAATTTCTGTCATTTACCATTTCGGACCGTTTGATCCGTCGAACGTCAATGACATTTCATGCAACTTTACAATTCCGAGTCGTTTGGCTCGTCGATCGTCATTTACAATTTCGAGTCGTTTGGCTCGTCGATCGTCATTTACGATTCCAGATCGTTTGATTCCGTTGATACCGCACTTTAAATACTGCCATTTATAAAGTCCGACCCGTTTGGATCGTGATAGTATTTACTTTTCAAAGTCCGAGTCGCAACCCGATTCGTTGATTGCATGTCATTTAATACGTTTTTTTCCGTAAAAATCGTTAACAATGTAATGCCCGGTTCAAAACCGGAGTTCGACCTTCGAACTCTCTTTCAAAATGCGCGAAATGACGTTTGGCATCCGAACGCTCATCTTCAAACCTTAAAAGCCGACTTTTGACATTCAAAATTATTTAATACGTTTTTCCCGTAAAATCATTAACAATGACACACCCGGTTCAAAACCGGAGTTCGACCTTCGAACTCTCTTTCAAAATGCGTGAAATGACGTTTGGCATCCGAACTCTCATCTTCAAACCTTAAAAGCCGACTTTTGACATTCAAAATCATTTAATACGTTTTTCCCGTAAAATCGTTAACAATGACACAACCCGTTCAAAACCGGAGTTCGACCTTCGAACTCTCTTTCAAAATATGCGAAATGACGTTTGGCATCCAAACATTCATCTTCAAACTCAAAAAACCCGACGTTTGACATTCAAACGCTCTTTTCTTAAAAGTCAACATTTGATACTTAAGATAAACAGATAAAATCAGCATTCGCGCCACTTTTCCTAAAACTTCAAAACTGACGTTTGTCATTCAAACGCTCGTCTTTTCAAACAAAGTCACCTAATCAACGTTTGACATTCAAACCAAGATTAAGCTTGTCATTCAAGCCCCCATTTCAAAATGCAAACACACACACACACGCACACGTTTTAGAGAAAGGTAGAAAGACTCGTCATACGAGGCGTTTCAGGTGATCTCGTAATACTCTTCCCGAAACGTAACGTGACCTTCGAACCTAACAATCTCTGGTACCAAATAGCTTTTTACTCATTTTTGCTACCAATAAAAATGACCCCCCGTTTTCAAAGCCTTTTCCTAAGTTTTTGCTATCAATAAAAACGACACCATTTTCACAAAAGCCGTTTCTCAACGTTTGGGCTCAAAATACAAAAATCGCGTGGCGACTCCTCTCCCTTCCCGAAAAGCGAGGTCTCAGACACCAACCCTCCGCGAAAGACAACCGCATTTCCGCGTCCACGCGAAAATCCCGGGTAATTTCACCAGTGTATATGTTTTTTAATACCAGTGTATATATATTTGAGTACCAGTTTAGGAATTTGCTGTTGGTGGGGATTTGATGTGCCAGTGCTAGGGATTTGATGTGCCAGTGTTAGTGTAAACTAATGCCAGTGTATGTGTTTTTGAATGCCAGTGCCTGTGTTTTTTGAGAGCCAGCAAAAATGATTACCAGTGTTTTTGAGTGCCAGTGTATGTGTTTTTGAGTGCCAGTGCATGTGTTTTTGAATGCCAGTGCATGTGTTTTTGAATGCCAGTGCTTGTGTTTTTGAGAGCCAGCAAAAATGTTAGTGTAACAAAGTGCCAGTGTTAGTGAAACAGAGTGCCAGTGTGAAGAGTGCCCGTTCATGTATATAAAAGTGCCCGTGTAAAAAGCGCAAGTGTCAGTTTAACAAAGTGCCAGTGCCAGTTTACACTGGCACTTTGTTAAACTGGTACTGGCACTTTTTTTACTGGCACTTTGTTACACATGCACTGGCACTTTGTCACACTGGCACTTTGTTAAACTGGAACTGGCACAAACGGGGAAATACAAAACACGTTTTTTCTAAGTACCAGAAAAAATGCATTTTTTATAAGACCAACTCTAATATTTATAATATTGTATCAATAACAAGTTTTATATTTTCATCAAAATATAATTCGTTCTATCTCAATGTACACATTTACCCGCTTGCCGGGTGTTATTGATAAGTCTCACTTTAAAAACAAAAAAGTCTTTATTATTATTGAACTGTATAAATCGAAGTACGACTTTGGATCATAAACCGAGTAAGAATCAATGAATTGGGCCCAAAGTAAATTCCCTACATGTACCAAATACGACATAGGGAATGGGCTTTCCTACCTATGCTCGTCATGTATTCTTGTCATTTCCTACTATATCGACCAATACATGGTATAGCGAATATAATGACTAAGGATAATATATTGAAATATGCCGACAAGGCACCTTCATATGTCGACCAAGGCATCTATAAAGGCCGACCAGAGCCTCATCGGTCAATATCAAGATCAGGGGAATGGCCCTCCCTACCCTTGCTCACTTCCTACCCGGCATTCAATACATGCCGATTAACGTCATATGCCGAGTAGAGTGCCTCCTAGGAATACGTGCAAAAAGTTTTTATGATCCTACTACAACAAGGATTGTGGGAAGTTATAATCCAACTAGGATTATAATCCTCCTTTCACACAACTTCCTATCCATGGATGGATTTTATATACTACACCTATAAATACAAGCCATAATTCACATAATTGGGGTAACGCATCTTTTGATTCTAAACTTTTGTCAATTGATTTGCTTTTTGTATCATACGAATACTTACTCTCACGTCGGAGTGCTGTTGCCTCAGAACCTAACGATTTTTTTTATACCGCAAGTTTCGCGTCCGCGCGAAAATCTCGGGTAATTTCAGTTGGCGACTCCCCTGGGGAAAAGGATACTTTTTTCAAAACAGCCGTCGTTTTCAAAAAAGCCTTCCGTGGGTCAAACTTTCGTTTACCCTTCCTCGTTTTCGTGTGCGTGTGTTACTTTAAACCTCGAACGGTTTTTTCAAAGGCATTACATTGCCTTCTTTTCAAAATCATACCATGTTTGTGCATCCCCATTCATGTTTGATTTTCATGCTATCTATGAATTGCGCATCAAAATTCTTTAAGACACATTCTGAAAAATCTCTGTTTTACTCAGAAAAAAAAAAGAATTTTAGTGACCGCACACTACTCGCACTTGCTGCCTCGGTACACCGCACTTCACGTGCACTTGCTGCCTCGGTACACTGCACACTACGACCCGTAACCCGGGATGGCCTTATCAGTTGCACCTCGGTTGGTCTGCCAGACACCTTTCGAGGGCGCATGGGGTCGTCCCAAACAGCCCATCCTAGCCCGTGTAAGCCATGCACTCTTTGTGTCACACTTTGTCCAAGACCCCGGTTGGTTTTTGGCTTAGTTCGTGTCATAAAGCCTAAGTGTATGTTTTTACGCCGGGTTCCACCACGAGTCAAGCTCGAGAGGTTGAGACCGAAGGTCGTTCCTGACCCGAAGTCTTGAGCTTTTCAGCCTTGACTTTGACCCGGAGCTCTGCCGAAAAATATACTCGAAGGTTCAATGTGACACCGTGTCACCAAACCTCACCGTATGCATCGTGCCAGCCACAACTTGGCCAACGTCAAAAGCTAAGGTCCCTCGCACAAGCGAGTCAGGAGAGGTCATGCCGAAATTTTGGCATGATCCCCGCCTTAACTTAAGGACGTTGACTTCGACTGTGGCCCGTGTTGGGTATGCATGTTTTAACCCTCCTATTTTGTATTAGATTTGATTGATACCATAACCTCCTGTCTATTTTAAGGACTTTAGGACCATATGTAATGAAGCTTAGACTTCAATTTTTTAGCTAAGTCCATTTTATAGAATAGGTTAATATTAGGCTTGAAGACTGGCACAAGACTCATTGGATTGGAGGGTTGCAGTTCCAGCAGTGTTCAAAACCGCCCCTATGAACCGCACATGTAACCGCATGTGTATTTCTCCTTTGAATCTGCTTCTTGAACCAACTGCAGTGTAACCACTCTTGAACCGCACCTGTGCAGTTCATGTGCAACCGCATCTGTGCAACCTCCTGGTGTAGCAAACCACATGGTCCTAACCCCTCCTCACCAACCGCATTCAATGATTGAAGACTTGAAGTGAACCACTTTTTATCCGTTGGAATCCACGTCAGCAATATCAAAAGTCAACCACTAAATCTTGTCACGTGATTCAATGTCAGAGAAGATCTGCAAGGATCTTGAAAAGGTGACAGGTGTCCTAACCTCATTGCTTGCAGCTGAAGCCTGATCAGCTTTATCTGCAGCAGCTGTACCAAAGGACAAAAATGGATATTGTGGACCAATAGGATTGCATCAAGTACTGTCCTTACACAGCTGTATCCAACGGCTAGTTTCTTGATGCTTGGGTATAAATACCCCTAATCTTCACCATTTGAAGATGGCTTGAAAAATTGAGAAAGTGCTGTGTTCATTGAAGCTGAAGCTCTGCCCAGAAATTCTTAGTCCTTTGAATCTTCATCTTCAACCTTCAAGAAATATTCCCCAGCCTAGAAATCAAGCCTTAACACATTCAAGAATCATTGAGCTCTACATCTCACAGGTTTAAAGAGCATTGATCTTGTTCTCACACACACACCTCACTTGTTTAAACATATAGTTTATTCATTTGAGATACACTGGTTATAGTCTTAGGATTTGATCTTCATAGAATAGATTTTATATTTGAGTAACGATCTTTGTATCTTGTAATCTCTCAAACTCATAGTAAAATCACTCTTGAAAATCCAAGACTAACCATCTTGGTAGTGGACGTAGATCGTTTATCGATTGAACCACTCCAAATCACGTGTTCTTATATTTCTGCATTTATATTTTCTATGATTACTAATTATTTATCTCTATCTCTGTTTGATCTTATTTTAGTTATCCATTATTGTGAAATAGTGTTTGGAGTTAACATTGTCAAAAATACACGTGTTTGTAAAACTGCTCTTATCAAAACCACAAATCAAAACCTCGTTTTACAAACCGCCTCTGCAAACCGCTTTACACTCTATTATTCCGCTGTGCATTTTACATCATTACTTGTAGTCTATTATCAACTGCAAGAGGATTTTGTAAGTAAGAGGTTTAGTTTTTAAAAGAGGGCGAAAAATTTATAACAGCTATTCACCCCCCCCTCTAGCTGTATTTTCACCCTTGTTGCCACCTTTGGGACCAACAAGTGGTATCAGAGCAAACACATTTTAAAACCACTATTTTTCAAGCTTAACAGCTTGTGTGCCGATTCGATATGGCAAATACAAAGACAATGACTATTGTTAACTATTCACACATTCCAATCTTGGACGAAGACCACTTTGACATCTGGAAGTGCCGAATGCTTATTCATTTGGAAACTATAGATGAAATGCTGGTGGAGTGCGTGATCAATGGCCCTCTAATTCCAATGAAGGCTAACACTGATGCAACCACCAATGCTGAAACTCCAGAAGTCAAAAAGCCAAAAGATGAGTGGTCGGATGAAGAGAAGAGATTGGTTTCCTTGGACAGCAAGGCTAGGCACATCATTTCTGGAACCCTCCCCGTATCAACTCTACAGAAAGTGATGTACCTTAAAACCGCAAAGCAGATGTGGGATGCCATTGAGAGCTACCTCGAAGGTGATGACGAATGCAAGGAAAGCAAATTATATGCTGTTGAAAGATCATACAACAACTTCAACAGAAAATCCAACGAAACCTTGCGTCAAACCTACGACCGATATGTTGAGATAGTTAATGCTTGTAGATCTCTTGGCAAAACTTTAACCGATAAGGAAATCAATATGACTTTCCTATCTGCTTTAGGTTCTAAATGGGTGAATAAGGCTACCTCTTTAGAAGACTCCAAAGTTTTGGGTACTTGGTCGTTAAGTAACTTGTACGCCAATCTTAGAGTCTATGGATTAAAATTAAATCATATTGAAGAGATTGAAGGGAAAACCAAATCGCTATCCATGTCCGTCGTGGAACATGATGAGAAACCATCTACATCCAATCAAACTGCAGATCCTTCCATATCAACCTCATCACTCATCGAGATGGATGATGATGATTTTGCCATGTTTGTGAAAAGATTCCAAAAATTTAGAAAATCCTCAAAACCTTTCACAAAATCATTTTCAAAAGGCAAACCTCCTGCAACGTTTTCTAAAATTTGGAGATACAAAGAAAAAGAGTGATCTATTTTGCTACAATTGTAGAAAACCTGGTCACTTTGCATCTGAGTGTCCACAGCCTAAATATGAATACATGAAAAAGAAAACCTCTCCTGCAAAATTTTCTCGTCGCAAGGGAATGGTTGCTGAGGAGGAAGAGAATTCCAAGGAATTGGCTACTTGGATTGAAACAGATTCTGATGATGGAAGTGATGATGAAACCGAAGAGGTTAATCTTTTCTTAATTGCAGACGCTTCCGATGAGTCAGTTTCTGAGTTAATCGAGTCGCAAGATATGGAAGAAAAAGAGGTTTCTACAAAACTTCCAAATTTTACGTTGGATGAAAATATAAAACTTACTCCTAGCATTAAGATAGGAAATTGCTCGTATTCACGTCCCATTTTTCCTCCTACAAATGCTCCACCTTCAAAAACAATTCCAAAGAAGAAAATTTTGAAAAAGGTGGTGGAAGAGGTTTCTCCCATGGAACATGAAAGGATGTTCATGGAAGCTGAAACGGTGATCCATCAATTCTCTAATCTTAAGAAAGCCTTAAGCTTAGCTCATGATGAACTTAATCTGTACAAGACGGAGAAAACTGTGATGAAGTCCGAAATTTCAAATCTTAAGGACCAAATCAGAAGTATGACTCCTCTTCTTCGGTAACCGCATCCTTGAAACTAAGGTTGCTGCACTTCAACTCCGGAATGATGACTTGGTAACCCAAATCAACGATCTCCAAAAGATTATTGATTCGTGGCTCAAGTCTCAATCCACCAAGGATAAAATCATGGACTCCCAAGTTCCTCCTGGAATTAAGGAAGGCCTAGGTTTTAGATCTGAGGAAGAGGAGAAGTGTGCATCCTCGAGTGAAAAGGATGAGGAAATTTTGGAACTAACTAAAGAAATTCCTAAGGGGAAGCATGCTAAAGGCAAGGGTAAAGGACGACAAATTAATTATGTCTACCCAAAGGGAAAGCAATATGGAAAGAACTCTCAGATGAAGCCAAAGGATTCTGAGAGTGTAGCTTCAGAGGAAATGGCTTATGGAATTGGTCGAATCCCTGCTCCAACCGCTTTTGGTGGAAAAGGCGGTTCTGGCAATTCCAGTCGGCGCGCCTCTTCTTCGACAGCTCCTCCTGCCTTCAAAAGCAGGAATAGCGTTCCTAGAAAATACATGGTCAAACTAAAGCCTGTTCCTTTTGTCCCAGCTACAACCGCTCCTCCCAAACCGCATGCAACTCCTAAGAAGAGTAAGGAGTTAGTAAAACCTCATGAAGCTTGTAGCTTTTATAAATGTTCTGTGTGTGATGGTTTAGGTCACAAGGCTGCAGAATGCCTTTTGCGGTTCACATCCAATGCCAGGAAGAGTAAACCTCCTTCTGTCAAACAGGTGTGGGTCGTAAAGGGTTGCTAACTTCAGGACCCAAGGAATAAATGGGGACCTCGTTCTTAATGTTTACATTTCAGGTCCTCTCGCTTCATGGTAGTCACTCCAAGGAAAATGAATGGTATCTTGACAGTGGCTGCTCAAGACATATGACTGGAGATAGATCATTACTTGAAGATGTCGTTGAAGCAAGTTGTCCGTCTGTAACCTTTGGTGACAACAAAAAAGGCAAGACCATTGTATATGGTATTATAAGGAGAGGAAACCTAACCATTGAGAAGGTTTCTCTTGTTGAAGGACTCAAGCACAACCTCCTTTCAATTTCTCAATTTTGCGACAAAGGAATGCTTTGCAACTTCACGTCATCAAATTGCTTTATCAAAGATAGCATCTCCGGCGTCACCCTACTCACAGGGATTCGTAAGAGTAATATTTACATTATTGATTTAGATTCTGCATGTAGTATTACTAATCTCTGTTTTGTAGCTAAGAATGTGAGCGAAAATAGTTGGCTATGGCACAAGAGGTTGAGCCACTTGAACTTCAAGTATCTTGCAAATATTGGTAGGGAAAACCTCGTTCGTGGTTTACCCAAAGTGGCTGACCACCATCCGAGAGAAATGCGAGTGCATGCCGGCTTGGTAAGCGGTCCGCGTCGTCTTTCACCCAGCAAGACCGCTCTATCAACTTCAAGATGCTTACAAGCTTGCTTCACATAGATCTGTTTGGACCCGTAACCACTTTGCCGTGGAGGAAATAGATATACCTTAGTAGTGGTGGATGATTACTCAAGATATACGTGGGTTGAGATGATGATTTCCAAAGATGACTGTTATGAGATTCTCACCGCACTTTTAGATGGCTCCAAACTCAAAAGAAGATGACATCGTTAGTGTTCGATCGAGATAATGGAACAAATTTAAGAACAACGGTGTTGCTCGGTATTGTGATGGCCGTAGGATTGATCACAATTTTTCAATCATTGGTGTTCCACAACAAAATGGGGTTGTGGAAAGGAAGAATAGGACGTTGATTGAAATTTGGAAAGACAATGATATCTGAAGCGAAGCTACCTCAGTATTTCTGGGCTGATGCAATCAATACCGCATGCTTCACTCAGAACCGCTCCCTCATCAACAAAACCTATAACAAGACTCCCTATGAGCTTTGGCGAGGAAGAACCCCCAATATTGCATTCTTCAAGATCTTTGGCTGCAAATGTTTTGTCCTCTACAACGGAAGAGAAAATAGAGGTAAATTTAGAGCTAAAGCCGACGAAGGTATTTTTGTTGGGTATGCTAAACATTCAAAAGATTTTCGTGTTTTCAATAACTTCGATGAGCATTCTCTCCTTGAGCCACATTTGGCTCCAAATGTTGCTGATGATTTTGTTGAGCATAATGAACCAGGTGAACCATCTCAAACCGCACCTGAACCTCAACCGCAAAATCCAGCACCCTCAACTGAAATTCCCTCAAACCGCACCTTTGAAACCGCACCTGAAGTTCCTACTCCAGATGCAACTCCAAGGGAAGAAGAAGTTGAGAATTCCCCTATCCAACTTATAGAACCTCTTCGTCAACTTACCTTTCATGAATTTGCTGAAGGATCTAACGATGTTCCAATTGAAGATCTTCAGCAAACCTCAGTCCAACCAGACTTACCCCTGGAGGTTCGTGAAGTCAGCAGTCACCCCCTCACAAATGTGATTGGTGATCTATTTTCTGGTGTTCAAACAAGGAGATCGAACTATGACGAGCATACTTCTCTTTTATCTCAAGTTAAACCCAATAAGATTGATGAAGCACTCCAAGATTCCAGTTGGGTCGTTGCTATGCAAGAAGAAATCAACCAGTTTGAAAGATGCAAGGTCTGGACTTTGGTGCCTAGACCTCAGGATCAAGGAGTAATAGGAACTAAGTGGGTATTTAGGAATAAGATGGATGAGAATGGAAGCATCACTAGGAATAAAACAAGGTTGGTTGCACAAGGATATAGGCAAGAAGAAGGAATAGATTATGACGAAACCTTTGCTCCAGTTGCAAGATTGGAAGCTATCAGAATCTTCTTAGCCTACGCCTCTTTCAAGCGTTTCAAGTTATATCAAATGGATGTGAAGAGTGCTTTCCTCAACGGCGAACTGCAAGAGACCGTGTATGTTGCCCAACCGCCTGGATTTGAAGACTCCTAATTTCCCAATCATGTCTACAAACTCCAGAAAGTTTTGTATGGACTTAAGCAAGCTCCAAGGGCATGGTATGAGACTCTTTCTAAATTTTTACTAGAAAAAGGATTCAAACGTGGTAAAATCGATACAACTCTTTTTATTGCCAAATATAATGAGCATACTTTACTTGTTCAAATTTATGTCGATGATATTATTTTTGGTTCTACTAACGAGTTACTTTTAAGCGTTTTGAAAAGCTAATGAAAAGCAAGTTTGAGATGAGCATGATGGGAGAATTAACATTCTTCCTCGAGCTTCAAATCAAGCAATGCGAAGAAGGTATTTTCCTTAGTCAAGCCAAATACACCAAGGAGTTGATAATGAAGTTTGGATTAGAAAATGCTAAAGCATATGATACTCCTATGGCCACCGGCAATAAGCTAGATAAAGATCTCAAACGTAAGAAAGTTGATCAGACTTTATATCGAGGTATGATCGGCTCATTACTTTACTTAACTGCTAGTAGGCCCGATATTATGTTTAGTGTCTGTGTATGTGCTCGTTACCAAGCTGATCCTAGAGAAGCACATCTTATTGCAATCAAGCGTATAATCCGCTATTTATCTGGAACCACTAACCTTGGACTTTGGTATTCCAAAGATTCGAACATCGATCTTGTAGGTTATTCAGATGCAGATTATGCAGCTTGTACTATTGACAGGAAAAGCACTAGTGGTACTTGTCATTTCCTCGGGAATAGACTAGTTGCTTGGGCCAGCAAGAAGCAAGCTTCAGTTTCAGTGTCAACCATAGAGGCTGAGTACATTCTTTGCTTTGGTAGTTGTTCTTTGTCAAATCCTTTGGATGAAGCAGCAGTTGGTGGACTATGGAATCCATGAAGGAAATTGCCCTATCATGTGCGACAACACTTTAACAATTTCAGTCTCCAACAACCCTGTCATGCATTCCAAGACCAAGCATATATATATCAAGTATCATTTACTCAAAGATCATGTGGAGAAGAGGAATATCCATTTAGAGTACGTGGGGACAGACAACCAGATTGCTGATATTCTCACAAAGGCTCTTGACTCCAAGAGGTTTTCCTTCCTCAGAGGAGAAATGGGTATGCTTGAACATAAATGAATCCATTCTTTTTATTAGCTAACTTGTGTGTTAAGTATAGTTTCAATTCCATTGTTGAAACCGCGTGCATCAAACCGCAAGCATGTCTAACCACCTGCTGACCAACCGCTTCACTCAAAACCGCATCTTTGCGGCTCAACCGCTTGGACCTCAGCGTTTCAACCTGGAGTATTTTCTATCTTTACTTTTACTTACGGTAAAAAAAAAAAAAAA
The DNA here is from genome assembly GCA_022495995.1 of Adenophora triphylla var. japonica. NCBI lineage: Eukaryota > Viridiplantae > Streptophyta > Magnoliopsida > Asterales > Campanulaceae > Adenophora > Adenophora triphylla. The sequence continues at coordinate 110,202 of JAFEMH010002921.1, forward strand.
AAAAAAAAAAAAAGCTGTTCAAATTCCTTTTATTTATTTTTCAGTCCTTATTTTTTTAAGGGTTTATTTGCAAATGTTTTCCCACGAAATTTTAAAATTTGAATGCATTTAATGCAAAGGGAACATTAGCATTTAATGGCCTTCATGTCAGCCGTCATAGGTTGATGCGTTGAAGCTGAAAGGGTGCATCATTTGTAATGATTCACTGAGTTGGTGAGTTTAACTGTCCTTTTACCCGCGAAACCCTAAATCTTTCCTATAAATAGAAGACACAACCTTCCTTTTCAAACTTTCCATTCTGTCTTCTCTGGCACCGTACCTATCTAGTGTCAGTTTTCACCAAACTCTTCTTCTCTCTCTTCGTAATATTTGTTTTAAAAGCTCTAAGTTCTTCTTCAATGGCACCCAAACTTATCGAAGACATGGTATGACTTCTGAACCTTAATCTTCTCACTTTTCTGAAATCATACTTGTTTAAACTTGCTTAAATCCGCCATTGTTGAACCTTTGAATGCTCGAACAGCAAGAACTGATTTTTGTTCATATGTTCTTCATTTCTTGATCATTTTGCATGAAATTTGTTGGGTTTTGTTCGGATTTATGCCTAGATTAAGTTTCTAGACTTCATTTCATGATCAATGATCATCTAGGACACTGATTTTGAATTTTTGAAGATTTTAGTTTCGAAAACCCACTTTATGATTTTTGCATTTTCTGGGTGATTCTGAGTAAAGTAGAAATTTTTAATGTTATATTGTTAATCTACTGCTCAATGTGATCATTTTGACATGTTATTTGTTCATTTTGGTTAACTTTCTTCAAATCTCTGTTCTTGATGTTCTTCGTGTTCTTCATGCACTCATGTGACTGTTCATCTTCATTTTCAGAAATTTCTTATGTTTTGGTTTGACCTAACCTTCAAATCTTGTTTTTCAAAAACTTAGAAAATTTTTGGAGATTTTAATTTTATTTGCATGTTTGAACCGCGTCATTGATACCGCATGCTACTGTGAAACCGCATATCTTAAATTGCTTACCTTTGTGTTTCAAACCGCATGTGTTTTGGTATATCAACCGCACTCTAAGAACCGCATGCCATGTTTTCAAAACCGCATATATATCCTTTTGAAACCGCATGCTTGAAAATTACTTAAGTTTTACTAAGTATATAGGCTGGACACCATAAATTTCCTCTCTAAGCACCGCTTGCAGTGTGGGATAATTTTGGATTACAATGCCACGTACTAAGTAAATATACTTTTGTATTTTTCCTATTTGTTTTCCTACCTGTGTTCACAGTTTCCTTGAGGTTGGAAATTATCATTTCCAAAACCGCACTATTGCCAACCGCATGTGTGCACCAACCGCTTGTGAACTGTGATGTTATTAAATTGTTCTAACTTGTGTGTTTTACTTGTAGAATACCAAGTACTTCTTACCAGGGTGGGAGATCAATGAAGCTGAACTGCGGTCTGATGCTCTTGGAAGAGAGATGATAAGGAAAATGCAAGCTTCTGGAATCCTTCCCCTCTTCAATAAACAGCAAACCTTCACCATCCATATTTTCATTGACCAGTTCTACTCAACCGCAGTGCGTGGAGAGATCACCTTCAGATGTAGCAAACATTGAAGCTGCCCTCAAAACCGCTGCAGAGTCCTCCCTTTTCAAATTCAAAGTTGAACTTCAAGCTGCAGTTCTTACTTTCCTTGGGGACTCTATCAACAAAGATCAACTCAAGGACTTCATGCAACAACTTACAACCGCCTTTTGTGACTCTGTTGATCACACAATTGGTAGGTTCAAAACTGAGTTGATGGGAGATATAAGGAGCCTTAACTTTCAACCTGCTCAAGCCTCTACCTCAGCCGCTCCTACCCAAACTGCTCCTTCTCAAGCCGCCCTTGAAGCTTTGGAACTCAAAGTCCTGTCTGAGCTGGACTCCCTCAAAGACAGAATTAATGTTGATCTCAACATAGTGGGAGACAGTCTCAAGGAGCAGGTAAAATCCTTTGATGATGATATCTCTTTCAGGTTTGAAAACCTCAAGGCAGGATTCAACCTCAAGCTAGACAACTCAATAAAGGAATTGAAGTCCAACCTGAATGTGACTGTGGATCTGGAACCTTTGAGAGATGCATTATCTACTCAAACTGTAACCATTCAGGATGAGATCTTCACATTCTACAATTCCTTGAAGGCCTGCATTGAAGGTTTTACAAAAGAGATCAAGGATAGTGTTGCTGCCCATACCAGATCAGTTGATGCTGTTGGCTCAACCGCTGCTCAATCTGTAACCGCACTTAGAGCAGTTGAGACCACCTTGAGAAGTCAATCTGAAGACCTCCGAGCCCTAAGAAGAACTATCAGAGGTGAAAGCTCAGCCTTCAGACCTTCCGGACCGCATGTGCCAAATCAAGAGGTGGACCAGCGTCAGGATCAACCGCGCCATCAACAACCGCATCAACATCAACAGCGTCGGCATTAGGACCGCTCTTTACTTGTAATTTCTTTCCCTTTTGCTGAACTACTTTTGTTTTGTTGGACCGCACTTCATGTATTTTCTTTTGTCCAACTTCTTTTTGTTTTTGTAACCTTGTAATTTTCCTTCATTCCTGTACTTGTAATCATCTTGGGAATTAATGGAAATTGCATCATGGTTCCAAAACTTTGTTCATTCAAACTGCTTGTTTGTAGAACAATGAAACCGCTTATGGTTTATAACCTCATTCAAATATTTTCTAACTTAAAATCATTTTTTAATGAAGGTTAAACATTCAGTTTAAACCGCACTTTGAACTTAAACTCATATTTTTAAGTGCACTGAATGCATTTCTATACTTTCCATATTGTAAGTTTTTATCTTTCAGATAGTATAGAAATCTATAGCTTAAAGCTAAGTGTGTGCATTGACTTGGGACATGAATTACCATGTTAATTCTTATGGACATGTTTTTAACAAGTACAATGTTTGCTTTAGTTATAGTAGGTAATGGCATCAATCAAATAGGGGGAGATTGTTGGGTATGCATGTTTTAACCCTCCTATTTTCTATTAGATTTGATTGATACCATAACCTCCTGTCTATTTTAAGGACTTTAGGACCCTATGTAATGAAGCTTAGACTTCAATTTTTTAGCTAAGTCCATTTTATAGAATAGGTTAATATTAGGCTTGAAGACTGGCACAAGACTCATTGGATTGGAGAGTTGCAGTTCCAGCAGTGTTCAAAACCGCCCCTATAAACCGCACATGTAACAGCATGTGTATTTCTCCTTTGAATCTGCTTCTTGAACCAACTGCAGTGTAACCGCTCTTGAACCGCACCTGTGCAGTTCATATGCAACCGCATCTGTGCAACCTCCTGGTGTAGCAAACCGCATGGTCCTAACCGCTCCTCACCAACCGCATCCAATGATTGAAGACTTGAAGTGAACCACTTTTTATCCTTTGGAATCCACGTCAGCAATATCAAAAGTCAACCACTAAATCTTGTCACGTGATTCAATGTCAGAGAAGATCTGCAAGGATCTTGAAAAGGTGACAGGTGTCCTAACCTCATTGCTTGCAGCTGGAGCACGATCAGCTTTATCTGCAGCAGCTGTACCAAAGGACAAAAGTGGATATTGTGGACCAATAGGATTGCATCAAGTACTGTCCTTACACAGCTGTATCCAACGGCTAGTTTCTTGATGCTTGGGTATAAATACCCCTAATCTTCACCATTTGAAGATGGCTTGAAAAATTGAGAAAGTGCTGTGTTCATTGAAGCTGAAGCTCTGTCCAGAAATTCTTAGTCCTTTGAATCTTCATCTTCAACCTTCAAGAAATATTCCCCAGCCCAGAAATCAAGCCTTAACACATTCAAGAATCATTGAGCTCTACATCTCACAAATTTAAAGAGCCTTGATCTTGTTCTCACACACACATCTCACTTGTTTAAACACATAGTTTATTCATTTGAGATACACTGGTTATAGTCTTAGGATTTGATCTTCATAGAATAGATTTTATATTTGAGTAACGATCTTTGTATCTTGTAATCTCTCAAACTCATAGTAAAATCACTCTTGAAAATCCAAGACTAACCATCTTGGTAGTGGACGTAGATCGTTTATCGATTGAACCACTCCAAATCACGTGTTCTTATATTTCTGCATTTATATTTCCTGTGATTACTAATTATTTATCTCTATCTCTGTTTGATCTTATTTTAGTTATCCATTATTGTGAAATAGTGTTTGGAGTTAACATTGTCAAAAATACACGTGTTTGTAAAACTGCTCTTACCAAAACCGCAAATCAAAACCGCGTTTTACAAACCGCCTCTGTAAACCGCTTTACACTCTATTATTCCGCTGTGCATTTTACATCATTACTTGCAGTCTATTATCAACTGCAAGAGGATTTTGTAAGCAAGAGGTTTAGTTTTTAAAAGAGGGCGAAAAATTTGTAACAGCTATTCACCCCCCCCTCTAGCTATATTTTCACCCTTGTTGCCATCTTTGGGACCAACAGCCCGTGCGTCACATACGTTGGAAGTTTGCGTGATCAGCTAGCCTTAAGTTCACTTTTTCCTTAGTCGGTGGAACTCGCTTGCCTTATAGGACCTCGCTCGGGATAGTCCGTCCCGAGAAAGATGATCTACAAATGGAAACGAGGGGCTTATAAGCGTAGTGATGAGATCCACTGATTAGAGCTCTAGGGTTAGTTGCGAAAAAGAAGACACGCTCTTTTCCAACCAATTAGGACTCTGAGAAAACGCATTTTAAGTAAACATTAATCGGTAACTGCACATTGCACAAGCCCGAAACCTTGAGCCAAATACCCCTTTCCGAAGCCTAAACCCTTCCTTTCGTTCCCTGCAGCGAGCAGAAAGTGGTTCAGATTTTCGGGTCAGCGCCTCGCCAGAATCAAAGTTACGGCAGACAGTTCTTCGGTTCCCTCAGTTCCCTCAGCCAGAATTTCCGACATGTCTAGCTCACCGAGAAATCATGACGGGGACGGACCCCCGCCACCGATAACAGATATGACTTTGGAAGAAGCCATCCGGGCTTGTGAGGTTCACAAGAGGCAGAAAGAAGATCAGCAGAATTTCGTGGTACAGCTTCTGAATGAGCGAGGTATAGCAGCTATCCCCCAGTCAGACGGTACTTTCGTCCTAGTCGAGGATGACGATTCCCCGAACCAGTTCCTCAAACCTTCAACCAGGTTCCTCCCCTGCCAACTTACGTGATGCCTTCGAACCAAGGAAACAGCCGACCTAGGCTCCACGTTGCCACCTCCAAGGGCAACCCTGTCATATTTGGCCAGGCCAGTGCTACTCCCGTCACTCAATACCACCAGCGCACCGCTGGACCATCTCAGACAGATGTGTAAGTACGCCAATCCAATTCGCAACCTTTTAGATGCATTTTAATATAATAAAATTGCATTTAGGGGCGTTTTGGTAAATTCCCGGCCTATCCCGAGACTTCCGGAAACGTTCCATGAGTTTCCCGTGAAGGAAGTACCTTTTGGTACATTATTCATGCCAAAGGACCCCTTGGGAATAAAACCTGTTGGACCTTTTGGGTATTTCCCGGAATGTTCCAGAAACTGGTTTTTGGCTCCAAAAGCGGTTGAGCCACCTTGTGTCACGCGACAGCTTGAGGCATGAAAAGTGGACGCGTAAGGTCGTGCGACACATTAAGACAGCCAACTGCAGCCTATAAATAAGACCCTCCCCCTCTCATAAATGGATCCGAATTTTAGCCTACTGTTACTCTGTAGAATTTGCAGCGTAACGAACCTCTCCAAACACAAACCTCTCTCTCTCCTACCTTCAACCTACCCAATTCCTCCCTTCCAAACCCAATTCTCAAGCCACACCAATTGAACCCCCTTGCATCAATCCTTCCAGATCTGAGGTGAAGAATTGAAGGGTTCTATATCTGACTGGATATAGAATTCGTGGAAGCAACAAGGGTAACGATTTCCTAACTCTCAATCTCTCTCTCTCTCTTGCTTAATTTCTATTAATTCTAGCATTTAATTTTGTTTGGATTCAGTAATCAGATCCTAGCTATCTGGATTACTGAATCCCAATCGCAATCTCTCTGTTTAATCTGAATAATTCGTGCAATTGAGCTTATATTGTTGATTATTTGATTGGATTTGGTGTTTGAACCCCAAGGGGGTGTGGATCTACGCATATCCACACTCCCTGGGTTGATTTAGTTTCGTTTCTGTATTACGTTCGTAATCTAGTTAATCGATTAGATCTGTATAGCTTTCTGTTGATTCTGTGTTCATATTGTATAGTTTCTGCAGATGGCTCATATGTGTCACGCGACAACTTCGTCTCCAAGTGATCCTGTGTCACGCGACACATGTGGTCACTGGTGCGATGTGTCATGCGACATACATGACCCATCTGCAGAGACCTTTTTTCCTTTGTAATCTGTTTTAGATTGTTTGTATCAGGGATGTGGCCTCCCTAAATAATGGGCTCACAATATGTAATTCTCGTTCCATAATTAATAAGATGCATTTAATCACACTTTGTTTATTATCAATATTTGCACACTCTTTGGATTTACTTGGATGTTTTTGATTGAAAGACTCGTCTACGGACGAGGCGTGTTGGGTGAACTCTCGGTTCTTCCCAACACGTAACCTGACCTCCGAACTCATGTTTTTCTCTCTAAATAAAGGTTTTCAATGTTTCCTCTTAAAACGGCGTGGCGACTCCTTCTTTTCATTTAAACCGGGAAACCCAAAATTTTCCGGGCGAGCGCACATTTAGTGGCGACTCTGCTGGGGACAGAAACATTTGAAAACCTGTTTTTCAAGTGTTGAGTGGGTCAAGCTTTTGTTTAGTCAAAACATCCAATACATCCATTTTGTGTGCATTATTTGATAATCATTTGTGATTCATACATCTTGTTGATTATGGAACTTGTGAGCCCTTTGTGCTTGTGGTCACTTTTTGTGCATTAGTCTTCTTTTTGTGTTGCTCTTGCTATGGTAAAACAGGGGCTGATTTGATGATTGAAGAGCTGCTGGTTCAGTGACCATCCAGGTCGTGCGACACCTTTTGTCTCTGGTTGTCCTGTGTCACGCGACAAAGGGTGGCCACTGAACAGAACATCAGAAGACTGGTTTGAGGGCAGTCCCTTGGATCAAGCGTGACTCAATTGATTGTTGTTCCCTGTTTATCCTGTGTGAGGGTGTGTGTTGTTTTCTTTTTCAAAAAAAAAATATAAATAATAAAAAAAAAATCTCTTTTTTGTAAATAAAGGAATATAGTCAGCCGCACACTACATCACTTAGATTTAGAACCCTCGGGTGCGATTGACGGCATCGCGGACGGCCATGAAATTCGCCTACGCTTGAGCGCCTGAAATCAAACCTAAACCCCTAGTGCGTTATAGGTGGCACCACACTAAAACCTTACCCACAGTTGGTTTTTGATACAATGTTTTCATTACAACAAAATGAAGTGTTTTTGAAAAATAATATAGGTCCTTATACCTTCTCCCAAAACCTCACACCTTGTGGACATGTTGCCAAATGCAACATGATTTCACGTGGGAACATGTCACTCTCGTGGCATGTTCTAAACGAGAGATCATGCCGCATTGCCAACATGTACCGACGAGAGGTCATGCCGGATTTTTTCTTCGAAATTCTTCGAAAAGACCCGTTATGCTGCCCAAATTTCCTTAGAAATTTGGACAAACCTTTTCGTTCCATAAAGATGTTAGGGTTTGGGCTAGGTACCATCACCTATTATATGTTTCAAAACAAAGCATTTGATGTAATTCGAATGTTGCGTCATTAGGTTTCCCCGAGGTATAGTTAGCATGAATAAAGGCTTATCCTTTCCCAACTGTATTTAGGATTTAAAATACTAATTTATACTTGAACATAAATAAATTTGTGTTTGTGCGAGTCTGTCCCGTTTCTTTCCCTCTCCTGTTACTCAAAAATTTCCCTTCAAACACCTTATAAACCCCTCTCTACACCTGCAGCTACGGCGAGTTGGGTCCGTTCATCCGTCTCAGGAGGTCGTTTGGTCCGTGTGCAAGCAGTGTCAGTTGGTTTAGAATCAGAAATGGCCGGCAATGGAGATGTTTTTTCTGCTCAGTCTGCAGGTGGCTCAATGACAGGGGGTCAGACAGGTTTGAATGAGATGACTACAGAGGAATTGAGGGTGATGCTGGAAGCTGCTCTAGCTCGGGAGCGTGAGACTTGTCTCTTAGTTCAAAATGCCAAGGCTCGTGAAGAAGAGGCTCACAACCGTTTCGTGGAAGCCATGAGAGCCAAAGGGATTGCGGTACTTCGTAGAGAGGATGGTTCCTACGAAGAGATTACAGAAGATAGCCATAATGAAATCGGATCCGCTTCGCCTGCTCAGCCAACCCAGCCTAGCTACAATACGATGCCTCCCCCAGTGAGCTATGTTCCGCGATCTGATCAAGCAGTATCTCCAGGAATGATTGCAAGTGACCAAGGAAGGTTCGTTCCCCCATCTTCTCAAGGGTATAGCCAGGTTATCCAGCAAGGTGTTAGTAGAAATGACGGTCGGCATGCGAATTTCTTTGATCTCACTGACCTCTCCAACTCCTAATGCTCCAGCACCGCAGTTTCAGCATGGGTCTCAGTTCCGAACCAGCTTTTCCCAGCCTCAGTACTGTGTGTATCCAAATGGTTATCAGGGTGTTCAGTATGGTGTTGTGAGAATGGTCGTCTGGCTCTCGAGGAAATCAGATAGTTCGGGACGGTGTTTCAAAGTACCTAGCTGCATTTCGAGACCAAGACAGCTTTTCTCAACCAAAGGCAGTGTTCCACCCTTACTCGGCATATTTATGGTTCTACCCCATACTCGGCTCCGTGTGTCGGTTCGGGATTATCTTCTCTTGAGTCGATACAGAGGTCGGTCGGCACAATCTGACTCCTAGAACCCCGGTGGGCAATTTAACGGTTATAATATGTATGGAAACAAGATTCCTAGCCGAGATTAGCTTGTTGGACAAAGAATATTGGAATTCCTAGTACTTTTGGCCTCCCACCGACTGCTTTGCCCGTGGGACCTAATTCGATTTCCCAATACCGTCGTCAACGGTGGCTCCGGTAATTCCTCGAGACTTCAAGTTTGGAACCGAAGTGGCGGCTTTCTTTGAAACAGATCGGCAAGCAGTTGACGGATTAACCGTGGGTTCTAGTGGTCTTAAGGTCGTGGATCCCGCCTAAGTGACACCTTTGCCGCACAAGTTTAAGATGCCCAAGCTAGATTTTGATGGTACCTTTGTCCAAAGACACATATAGACACTTATGTGATGACAATGGGGGCAATGGGCTGCACTCCCGAATTCATGGCTTCCCACTTCCACCTAACCTTGAAAGGATCGGCACTTACATGGTTTTTAGCTCTGAAGCAAGAATGACGTACTACTTGGAGCCGGATAACGAAGCCTTCTGGAAAAGTACAAGGGTAATTTGGAATGGCGCACTACCGGGATGATTTGGTAGGAACTATCCAGAAGTCGGATGAGTCAATCACATAATTTTACAAACGTTGGAATGCCAAGCTCAACGAGTTATCGGAGCCAATCCCCCTCCAAGACCAAAAGGACATCTTTCTATCATGTGTTAAGCCAGCACTTAGGGAAGCCATTGGGAAAGGATGGTACCCAGATCTGCGAGAGATGGTGGGAATGGGAGCTAGGAGTGAAAATAGACTGTTCAACCAAACTCCAAGTGCAAACACCAGCAGCAACAACAGTGGTGGAAGTTACCGGTATCGTACACCCAATCCCGTCTCAACAATGGTGCCAAGAGGAAGAGAGCCGGCCAAAGACAACAGTATCAACAATCTTCAAAGGGGAAGTAACAATGTGCAGAATCCAATGAGATTTCCACCTAGGCCACAACCGCGATTTGATGATTTGGGTATGTCAACGGAGGAAATTTTCAACGGCTTGCTACGAACTGGCATGATAAAACCATTGGAGAACCCATAGTTGGGAATGATAGCAATGGTTGTAATGAGGTCGAAACTGATGTAATCTCCTGTTCTGGTGAAATGAAAGATAACTTCTGTTATGTTCTGTATCTCGATGATTTGCATGATGTGAATAATATTGTTGAGCTTGATGATTATGAAGAGCGCTTGATTGTTAATACTATGTCTTCAATGACTCCTAGAGAATCCCCAATTTCCCTGGAGGAACTCAGAATAGCAGCTAGTTGGGAAGCACCCTTGACCATCAATGAGATACGACAAGCAGCTTGGCCATACCGTAATCACTCTGTCCCATTAACGTTAGCAGAACTCAAGGAAGCTAGCAAAGAGTTCGTGGTTGATGAACAGCAAGAAGTTAATCTGTTGACTCGCTCAGGAAGAATGTTGGGAGTAAATAATCCAGATCCGTTCGGGAAAGGGAAAGCGCTGGTGCTCTAACCCTCGCCTCCCGTAATCCTCACAGCTAGACGAAGAAGTTCAGTGTGAAGACCCGATATCGACACGGTTGAAAAGAACGCAAGCCGATATTTCTTTGTGGTCCCTACTTACATCCTCCTACCCTCACAAATTAAAGTTGGAAGAAGCTTTAGTCCAAGACGAAGGTATCCGTCAACGCTACCCAGACGAAGCATGTCACCGATTGAACGGCGCAAAGATGGGAATATCATTACTTTCACGTATCTTGACTTGCCCGCTTCACGGTGCGAAACATAACGAGTCCTTACACATTACGGTGCCTCTGGAGGGACGGCGGATTCCACATGTGTTGATAGATAATGGGTCAGCCATGAATGTGCTCCCCGCCAAAATGATGAGTATGTTGGACATCAACGCGCAGAACCTCAAACCATCCAACCAAACCATAAAGGCTTACGATTCGACGTCCCGGGCAGTGTTGGGGATAGTCTCTCTTAATCTGATGTTTGGAGGTAAGGAGATGATGGTGGATTTTCAGGTTATAGACATTCCTGTTACATTCTCAGCATTATTGGGTGCACTCGGATCCACGAGATTGGAGCCGTAGCTTCCACGCTTCACCAATGTTTAAAGTTTGTGCAGGAAGGGGTACTGACAACAATCTATGGTGATAGTGTTACGATCGGAGAAACCAGCGTGAATACCTTACCAGTAATGGAAATCAAACTCGACCAAGAAAATCCGATGCTCAGTGGGTTCACAATTGAGAAGCCTAAGGGGAAAGTCTGTACCATAGATTTGACGACATCTTCAGACAAGATTCCTCCTATGTTGAAAATGCTAAGAGGTATGAGCTATGTCCCTGGTCTGGGGCTGGGAAAATGCCAACAGGGACCGTGTAGGCTTGTCTTTGCCAGCCTAAGAGAAACAGGCAAGGTCTCGGGGTATGCCGTGACTAAGGAAGATAAGGTGTATGACAAAACCGAGGCTTTCAAAGAAAAGATGACCTCAAGCAGTCTGGTAGAAAGTACAAGAAGCCCGAAATGCGCCAGACGGTTGGTCTCGAATAAGCACTTTGTCGGAGAAGATGGGGATATGTTTGTTTGTCCCGAGCCAAGGCCGATTCCAATGAAGAAAGAATGAAGACGATCCAGAGGTTCGCCAATAGCAAGAATCCGGTGAAAGAAATGTTTGATAGTTTGCCCAAAGGCAAGGTGTGACCACCACCTACGAGAGCTTGCCTACCACTCCTGGGACCTCGAATATGAGAATCGGTTTGAAAAGCTTGTTCTCGATGAGCCCACAATATGTAAAATTCGCGGTGCCGACCTGCCGCAGATATTGATGGGGAGTTGGCGATTTGTTTGAAGAGCAGGGGCCGTCGAGCACGGAAGCGGTACGTCTTTGATAGTAAATGAGAGATGGTGCTAAGGAGCCGAATGATCTGATTGACTTTTCCTCTGACGTGAGGTGGTAGCTATGCTAGAGTTCGAGAAGGAATCTCGCCGTGGAGCTAGTCAAGCCGAGACTACCGCATGAAGGACCGTTGCACTGGACTTCGTTCCGAGGACCGGTCGCCGACAAGGAGACTATGATTGAAAAGCTAGGGCTCAAACCTCGTCCTTGTCCCTCCAAGTCTAAATTCATCCCCCGTGTCTTGAGTCAGCCTCCCGAGTCTCTTGTTATAGAATTTGAGTCTTCGACCGGTCTAATGTCCTCACGACGTAAGACCGTCTTCGAGTTGTAAACACTGTATTCCCCTTTGCTTTGAATAAAGTGGTTGATCTTTCGAGTACCCCGTGATTGCCAATCTAACAATTGAATGCTTAACAAAAAATAATCATCAAGATTTAAAAATAATTAAGCCTAATTCAATTGAAGATAATGCGTACTTAATCGATGAACAATTTTTAGAAAAAGATTCAAAACAGCCATGCGGAACAAAAGGAAAGTCGGGCCCAAGCCGCCGATGAGGTATTAACAACAGTGAACCTGGGAATGCAGTGAAGAACCCAAAGAAACGCAGATTGGTAGCTTCTTCTCCTGAGATGAGCGGGTCGCTTTGATTGAGTTGCTCAAAGAATTCATGGATGTGTTCGCTTGGTCCTACAAAGATATGCCGGGCCGGATGCTTCTATTGTGGAACACCGAATACCTGTGGATCCGTAAATTAAGCCGCCAAGCAAAAATTGAGGCGGATAAAACCCGAATGGTCCTTACAAGTGAAAGAAGAAATTGAAAAGCTCCTACGGGTAGGCTTCATCAAAGTAATTGAATATCCGACTTGGTTGGCCAACATTGTAACTACCACCAAAGCAAATGGAAAGGTTCGAGTCTCGCGTGGATTTCCGAGATCTCAATAAGGCTAGTCCTAAAGATGACTTCCCCTTGCCCAACATTGATATGTTAGTGGATGCAACCGCGAACTTTGAGGTCAAGTCTTTCGTTGATGGTTTTGCGGGTTACAACCAGATCAAGATGGTGAAGAGGATCAAGACAAGACGGCATTTACAACTCCGTGGGGTACTTATTGTTACACAAGAATGCCATTTGGTTTGAAGAACGCCGGGCTACTTATCAAAGAGCAAGCCACTACCCTTTTCCACGACATGATCCACAGAGAGATTGAAGTGTATGTAGATGACATGATTATTCATTCGAAAGGGTCAGATGGACAGCATTTCATTGATTTGAGGAAATTCTTCAACAGACTCCGAGAACACTCCATGAGACTGAACCCAGCCAAGTGTACATTTGGGGTTATTCGAGGTAAAGTTCGGGATACATGGTCACCGAGCGCGGCATTGAAATAGATCCCGTGAAAGGTTAAGGCAATCATTGAAATGAAGCCACCCGTAACCGTCTCTCGAAGTAAAAGGATTCATGGGTCGCCTACAATACATCAGCAGATTCGTCAACCAGCTGACCACCATATGTGAGCCGATCTTCAAGCTGCTAAAGAAGAACCAGGAAGTGGTTTGGAACGAGGAATGCCAACTAGCTTTTGAGAGGATCAAAGCCTATCTCGTCAATCCTCCTATTCTCTGCCCACCTCATGGAGACAAGCCTTTACTTCTATATCTCGAGCCACGTACATTACGCCCACCGGGGCTATGCTAGCACAAGAAAAGAAAGATTCAAAGATTGAAAATGCCATTTATTTCGTCGCCCGTAAATTCCAAGGGAGTGAAGTGAATTACTCGCCTCGAGAAAACTTGCGCAGCCTTTGGTATGGGTGGTCGGAAAGCTAAAACACTATATGCTATCCCACACCGTACACTTAGTCTCCAAGATGGACCCGATCGTATATCTATTCCAAGGTGACAGAGGAAACATCTCCACCGTGTTGGCAAAATGGACTTTCTTCTTGCGTAATTCGACATCAAATATGTGATCCGTAAGTCAATTAAAGGACAGGCATTAGCGGACCGGTTGGCTGAATTCCCCGGTCTAAGATCAAGGGCCAGATCTCCAGTTTCCAGATGAAGGGATCCTCGCTATAGAAAGCGGAAACAAGTGGTAGTTATTCTTTGATGGAGCAGCTAACAAGAAAGGAAATGGCATTGGGATGGTTTTAATAGACCCAAACGACATGCATACTCCCATAGCAATCAAGTTGAATTTCCCCGTTACTAACAATGCGGCCGAGTATGAAGCTTGCATAGCCGGTCTAGAAGCTGCCCTTGAGCAACATGTGGAAGAATTGGAAGTGTTCGGTGATTCCCAATTGATAATCAACCAGACCGCCAACAAATGGAAGATTATAGACCCATGCCTCCAGAAGTACCATGCCTACATCGCAGAACTCGTCGGCCAATTCAAGGAAGTATCATTCCAATTCTTACCACGAGACAAGAACAGATTCGCAGATGCTCTGGCTACCTTAGCCTCTTTGGTGGAAATCCTTAAGGTAAATCAATCAAGCCATTCGGGGTCGGTAGAAGAGAAAATCCCGCATATTGTTGTGAAATTGAGATCGAGACCGGTGAACCGTGGTACAATCGATCTTTCAATACCTCAAGCACTGAGAAGCATCCTTTCCCGTGGACCAAGAAGGAGATTCAAAAAGAGTACATGCCAAGAGCTTGCGAGGCCCTAAAAAGATTGTCGATCGGCACAATATGTCATACTCGGCAATGAACTATGGAAGAAAAGGGAAGGTTGCCCGCTCCTACTATGTATCGGTAAAGAAAAGGCTCAAAGAGTAATGGAAGACGTTCACAACGGTGCTCGCGGACCTCATATGAACGCTCGATCTCTCATGCACGCATCATCAGTCAAGGTTACTTTTGGATCACTATGGAGACAGATTGCATCCATTTCGTGCGGACTTGTGATAAATGCCGCCGATTCTCCAATCCGAACCACATCCCTCCTCACGACTTATACCGTATGACAACTCTGTGGCCTTTCGCAACATGGGGTATTGATGTCATTGGGAAGATTTCTCCGCCCGGGAGCAATGGGCATGCATTTGTATTAGTGGCCGTGGATTACTTCACAAAATGGGTAGAAGCCGCGTCTTATAAAGTGCTCACCGCCAAGAAAGTTGCCCGATTCATAAAGGAGCAGATTTTACGTCGCTATGGAGTCCCGAACGAGATTATTTCGACAATGGAACCCATTTTGAGGGAGAAACCGATCGGTTGCTCACCGAATACCGAGTCAAACGCCACAAATCTTCACCATACAAAGCCACGGACAAACGGCGCCGTTGAAGCCGCAATAAGAATTTGGAAAGAATTATAAAGAAGATGGCCGAGCGAGGACGAGATTGGCCGGAAAAGCCGCATTTAGCATTATGGGGATATCGCACTTCAATCCGAACCGCCACCGGCGCAACCCCATACGCTCCGACTTACGGAATGGAGGCCGTAATGCCCATTGAGTTAGAGATTCCTTCCCTCGTGGTTTTGCTCGAGAATGAGGTGAACGAGATCGAATGGCTCCAAAGTCGATATAATGAGCCGGCTCGCTAGATGAACGAAGACTAAAAGCCATGGAGCATAACAGGCATATCGAGAAGAATGGCCCGTGCTTTTGATAAGAAAGTGAAGCCAGTGGATATCAAAGTCGGTGATCCGGTTCTTAAGATGAAGCCCTCAAATCGAAGCAACAAGGCGTTGGGCAAGTGGGCACCCATTTGGGTTGGACCGTTTTTAGTAAAGAAAGTATTCTTCGGAGGAGCTATGCAAATTTGCCAAACTTGGATGGCAACCCATTTCGCACCCCGTCAACGGCGACAAGTTGCGGAGGTATTTTGTATGATCGAGTCTTTCCCCCTCTAAAAAAAATAAAAAATAATAAAAAAATAAAAACTGATGATAAATAAAGGCGCAACAAAATTGTCCCGTATGAGACCGAAAACCTCTCAAAAGGCAAATCCATGCAAAAATAAGGGACGCGCCCGGTGCTAAAGAATATACCCAACTAGACCGAAAACCCAAAAGAGGGCGGTCTAGGTAAAAACGAGGTTGCACCATTTCCCCCTTCTGTCTTCCCCTTTCTTAAACACTAAAGTCAATTGAGTCGAACTACGGAGACCTGAGCCCCATAGTTCTCTTACAAAAGGGGAACGTAGGCAACCACTTGTGGTTCGGTCTAAAACCGCCGCAAAAATCTCTCTTCCTACCAAAATGCGTTTTGATTACGGCCCCAAGGCTTTTCAAAGGATCATTTCGAGTTAATATTCTTGTTGATGAAGTTCAAGCACGGCCTACCTTTTGACTCAAAAGCTTGTTGCGAATAAAAGAAAACATTGATAACATCTATTCTATCTCGCATTAAGTAATCAAAGGGTACTCGGCCATACGTATAATTCCTACTCTCAAAACATAAAGCAAAAAGAGTCTCGAGTCTCTCAAAATAAAAGGAAAATGTGTGTCTAGAGGCTCGTCCCCACTCCCGACTCCGCTCCTCTATCCTTCCTCTTTCTCGAGTCCCCGGGAGGTCTTTGGCTTAGGAATGTCAAACAAGTCGTCTTTGAGCCCGTCCCAATTCAGAATAACGCGCGCCGGCGGTTCAATCGTACCGCCTCCCTCAAGGCGGCCCTAGCAATCCTCTCTTGCCGCAACGCCTCTCTGCGAGCTCTCATCTCTCGGGATCATTTCTCAAAGCAGCCCTCCGGATCTCTTGCCTCTCATAGTCGTCAAGCGGCATCGCCGGTAACATTGTCCGGGTTTCCCCGTGCCTCTATATCTACGAGAGTTCGACCGGACGGATAGTCCGCTCCCAAGTATTCCCCGGCGGCGAGTCTCTATAGCTAATCGGCACGAACCCCGATGCTCCTCATACCAATCCGAGATACTGTGGTCGAAATGTAAATCCTCTAGACCGCCGAAGGAGCACACGAATGGGAAGAAAGCCCTCCGAGAAAGATCTGGCACGAAAAAGCTGTATAGCTCGGGGCCTCGGCCATGGACATCGAGAACGCATCGGGCCACCGCCTCTCCTCAAAGCTCGGATGATCCGCCGAGGATACCTATACCGTCTGCTCACCAATGATGGGACACGAAGAGGATACATGCAAACCGTGCAACCGGACTACTACCGATCCATCCCGAATATCTCTCATGGTCTCGTATATTCCAGTGCAGAATCCAAAAGCTCGGATCGGTGGTCTCGTACCGTGACAACCTCATCTCGCTAACTATCGCAACCTCGTCCCTCACCAGCCTACGTGGCCGAGTCACCTGTGGCATGGCCGTCCGACCTTCCGGTAATGGTCCGATCAAGCGTAACCTCTCAAAGAACCACAGAGATAATAAGCCGGGCCGCTCGCTCCCATGAAGTCTCGATCCCCCGCTAGCCTGTCAATACCGTGATAAGTCTCAGCCAGCAACAGTGGTACAACATCCATCTCTCCTTGGCCAGAACGAATTTGACGAGAATCTATACCCCGGTCACCCCTCATTTGCCTAACAATCTCCAACAAAGTGCTTGAGCAGACCCCGGCATATCCGCAAAAATAGTAAGTCGACAGTGTGAACAACATAAACATATCTAGAGAGGTAGAAAGGTCAAACAGCTCAGGACGGGACAGACGCAACCTAGCCATCTGAGTCAAATCTATGGACCCATCACCCAGAATCATAGGCAATACCTGATCCGCAGGCAGAGATAAAAAGTCAGATAGCTGCTCCTCAACCAACCGACTATCTCGTGGGAACGCTACAGATGCCGCCTTACCCAAGCCTGTCAACGCCCTAAAGTCTTCCATAGTTGGGGTCAGATAATTGTATGACAAAGAGAATACATGGCGCTCGGAATCCCAGAAGCAGGATGCGGCCGAAGCAAATCCCGATCAACCCTCCAATCTTTCAAGGACCAAATACAAGGCATACTGTACCGCTTATCGATAATATTTCTATGATGCCTCAGATGAAATCCCCAAATTTTGATGAAGTCCCGATGAAATTGACACTCCCGGGAAGCAACCTCCTTGCTATGATGTTCCATTGCAGCCAAAAGTATCAGTCTTGACCAAAGGAATCGCTTATCTGCCAAATAAGGGCTGCTGGGTTTCTCTACTAAGAAGACGAGTGCTCGTAATGAAGCCTGGACCGACTTTGAAAGAGCTGTTGCGAGCCTCCCTCAGTCGTGCGACAGAAGAAGCCAAACAGACACAACATGTCGGGCGACATACTTTGGCTGATGACAGACAGTGTGGAAAAGCCTGCAGTGGTTACCCCAGAGCATTTTCCGACTCGCCGTTGCTATAACACACCCCTTACCCTCATACACATACTCCTAAAAATACACGGGAGAGGACCCCTACTATACACACCTACCTGAAACAATCCCAAAACCCCATATATAAACCCGACAAAGCCGATCTTTAACCCAATAATTGCGTTCGCTTTCCCGGAACAGACAGACTTGGACAAACCAAGCTAACATATATTAATGTTTGCTAACAAGATAGGCTTGTTTAGGCGTAGCGCTGGCATATGTTGTTTTACCCCCGCAGGTACAATAATCAATTGAGTCCCGAAGACTGGCCCTCCGACTAAACTGGAGAAGAAAGGAAAAAGCAAAGAGGCATATGTATCCGTGACGGCCCAAGAAGAGCTCGGCAATACCGGCGGCCCCACAATCTCAAGAAAACGGCCAATCCCCGGAAAACGAGAATTCCCGGATTGACGAACAAATTTCCGAAACCCAATAGCCTCGAGGCACAAGAAAGAAGCAGAGGCCCCCCCAGCTCTCCAAGGAAAGCTAAGGACACAAAAGAAAAGCGGCAATCAAGCAAAGACCGTCCAACAGAAAAAAAAAACCAGTAACAAAGAATTAGCGTGAGACCCCTGGCGGCTACATTCATCAACAAAGCAAAAGAAGTGGTATGAGTCCCTTTGGCATCCACAAAGATCAAGAAAAGAACGAGAAAAATGGAGATAGCGTGAGTCCTCCCAGCGGCTATACTTATCAGAACAGAACAGAAAGTGGAGATAGCGTGAGTCCCCTGGCAGCTATACTTATCAACGACAAAGAGCAGAGCAGAAGAAGTAGCGTGAGACCCTTGGCAGCCACATGTATCCCCAACAGAGCAGAAAAGAGATAGCGTGAGTCCTGGCGGCTATACTTATCGGCAACGGAAAGGAGAAAGAAGAAGTGGCGTGAGACCGCCGGCGACCACATGTATCCCCAGACGGAGCGGAAAAGAGATAGCGTAGAGACCCCCGGCAACTATACTCATCCCAAAAGAAGAAGTGGAATGAGACCCTCAGGCATCCACGAAGAGAAGCGGCTGGTAGTGTGAGACCCTCCGGCAACTACCCTGCAAAAGAGAAATGGAATGAGACCCTCCGGCATCCACGAGAAGAAGCAGCAATAGTGTGAGACCCTCTGGAAACTATCCTGCATGAGAGAAGTGGTATGAGACCCCTGGCATCCACAGAAGACCCGTTGCAGCATGAGACCCTCCGGCGGCTACAACTCGTCAACAGCGATAGCGTAATACCCCCGGCAGCTACTCGCAAAAAGTACCAGTTGCAGCATGAGACCCTCCGGCGGCTACAACCTGGTGAGAAAGAAAGCAACTACCCGATCCCACAGGAAACAATAGGTAAGCACAGCAAAGGTATGAAGATACGTCTCTACCCCTTTCTGGCTTATGAATTTAATTTTGGTAATTCCGAACTACGATTTGGCTTGATTCCCTTGTTCAAGGGATACGTAGGAATCCTTTCTCAGAAAGGTCCAGCCATCTTTCCATCTTTTCCCCCTTCTAGCCCTTCACCTTAACCCTTGACGCTCATTGAGATTGGGTCTTATTTTATCGACAACCCCACTTTTTCCAAAAGTGACGTTGCCGAGGGGCAATGTAAGTACGCCAATCCAATTCGCAACCTTTTAGATGCATTTTAATATAATAAAATTGCATTTAGGGGCGTTTTGGTAAATTCCCGGCCTGTCCCGAGACTTCCGGAAACGTTCCATGAGTTTCCCGCAAAGGAAGTACCTTTTGGTACATTATTCATGCCAAAGGACCTCTTGGGAATAAAACCTGTTGGACCTTTTGGGCATTTTCCCGGAATGTTCCAGAAACTGGTTT
This sequence comes from Adenophora triphylla var. japonica, assembly GCA_022495995.1. Taxonomy (NCBI): domain Eukaryota; kingdom Viridiplantae; phylum Streptophyta; class Magnoliopsida; order Asterales; family Campanulaceae; genus Adenophora; species Adenophora triphylla. Next base: position 130,179 of record JAFEMH010002921.1, read on the forward strand.
TTGGCGCCAAAAGCGGTTGAGCCACCTTGTGTCACGCGACAGCTTGAGGCATGGAAAGAGGACGCGTAAGGTCGTGCGACACACTAAGGCGACCAAGCTGCGGCCTATAAATAAGACCCTCCCCCTCTCATAAAAGGATCCCAACTTTAGCCTACTGTTACTCTGCAGGATTTGCAGCGTAACGAACCTCTCCAAACACAAACCTCCCTCTCTCCTACCTTTAACCTACCCAATTCCTCCCTTCCAAACCCAATTCTCAAGCCACACCAATTGAGCCCCTTGCCTTAATCCTTCCAGATCAGAGGTGAAGAATTGAAGGGTTCTATATCTAACTAGATATAGAATTCGTGGAAGCAACAAGGGTAACAATTCCCTAAACTCAATCTCTCTCTCTCTTGCTTAATTTCTATTAATTCTAGCATTTAATTTTGTTTGGATTCAGTAATCAGATCCTAGCTATCTGGATTACTGAATCCCAATCGCAATCTCTCTGTTTAATCTGAATAATCAGTGCAATTGAGCTTATATTGTTGATCATTTGATTGAATTTGGTGTTTGAACCCCAAGGGGGTGTGGATCTACTCATATCCACACTCCCGGGTCGATTTAGTGTTGTTTACGTTTTCCATTCGTAATTCGGCTAATTGATTAGATCTTTATAGCTTTACGTTGATTACGTGTTCATCTTGTTAAGTTTCTGCAGATGGCTCATATGTGTCACGCGACACCTTCGTCTCCAAATTGATCCTGTGTCACGCGACACATTTGGTCATGGTGCGATGTGTCATGCGACATACATGACCCATCTGCAGACCTCTTTCCTTTATGTCTGTTTTAGATTGTTTGTATCAGGGATATGGCCTCCCTAAATAATGGGCTCACAATATGTAATTCTCGTTCCATAATTAATAAGATGCATTTTATCACACTTTGTTTATTATCAATATTTGCACACACTTTGGATTTACTTGGATGTTTCTGATTGAAAGACTCATCTATGGACGAGGCGTGTTGGGTGAACTCTCGGTTCTTCCCAACACGTAACCTGACCTCCGAACTCATGTTTTCTCTCTAAACAAAAGGTTTTCAATGTTTCCTCTTAAAATGGCGTGGCGACTCCTTCTTTTCATTTAAACCGGAAATCATATTTTTTCGGGCGAGCGCACATTTCAATCAGATCCATGACTACGAAAGTGATTGTAGCCTTGGTTCGGAAGGGATATTCGCTAACTTCCAGCTCTAGGTCAACAGTTCCTTTAGCACCGAATTTATGGTTGGTGAAACCTTCTAGCCTTCCATGATAAGGTTCCAGGATGGTGTCTTTCAAACCCATCAACTGGAAGGCTGAATAGTACAAAATATCATGAGAGGCCCCCGTGTCGATGAGAAGTCTCTCGAATTCAACGTTGTCAATTCGACCCTTTATCACTAAGAGTTGCTCACGGGCGGCACGGCTCCTCGCCAATTCATTGGGAGAGAAACTTATGACCTTGTAAGTACTCAAATCCGGATCGTCAAAATCCGTTAGAAGTTAATCGGAATCCGTTAACTGGGCCTTTCCAGGTTAACCGGAACCCGTTAAACTCCCCGTTCTCAAGCCAATGAGACGTCCCGGGACTGCCCCGTGCATCCCAACTTCAAAGCGTACTCAAGACACGTTATCACACGTAAAAGTATAGATTTTCCCAAAAAACGCACTTTCCGGGACTTTCCGAGGTCGTTTTGGACATTTTTCGGACAGATATTTAAAAAACGGATAAAACCGGGAATAACGGGACGAAAACCCTAGCCTAGGTGAGTCACAGGGGCACGTGGCATGCATGCCAACACCCTCCAATCAACATCAATCAAATTCCAAGGTGAAAAGACCAAAATACCCCTGAGATTGAATGACTGTCCGGCCGGACAGTTTTACCTGAAAAACCAGAATTGCCAACAAGTCCCCCAATTTTTCAAAATACCAAAATACCCCCCCAAATTGAAGAAGAGTCCGTCCGGACTGTTTTTCAAATTCACCCTATAAATACAAGGGTTGTCAAACATTTCAAAGAAAAAGGAAAAACATAATCTCTTTCCACAAAACCCCACGGTCCAAACCAGTTCCAACCCTTCCCGAGCCCCGTTTTGTCTCGATTTGCGTGAAAACTTCATTTTCCAACCAAACATGAACCAAACAAACTCAAAACACTCTTTCAAACACCAAACCATATCCCGTATACGTCAACCGAGCCAAAGAGTCAACCCCTAGCCATAGGTAACACTCTCTCTCTCTCTAAACACTCGTTTCACCTCGATTTACGCATCAAACGCTATAATCGCTTCGGTCAAAATCACTTAAATGTAGATGTAACGCCGTCTACGGGATCCGATACGTTTTACCCCAAGATTATCTTCTCTCCTGTAAGAGAAGTAATCTCGGGTTAAAACGGCGTTCGGGCCCCGTTCTTTACGTTTATGTTATTTACAGTCCGGATCGTTTGATCCGTTGATTCGTAACTTTACAGCCCGAACCGTTTGGTTCGTGATAGTCATTTACAAGTCCGAGACGTTTGGCTCGTCGATCGCATCTTTAATGTCCGGATCGTTTGATTCCGTCGATACCGCATTTTAAATACTGTCATTTACAAGTCCGAGCCATTTGGCTTGTGATATTATTTATTTATCAAAGTCCGAGTCGCAAAATGACTCGTTTATCGCATCTCATTTAATGCCTTTTTTCATAAAATCGCTAACAATGTAATGCTCGGTTCAAAACCGGAGTTCGTCATTCGAGCTCCCTTTCAAAATGCGCAAAAGTGACGTTTGGCATCCAAACGATCATTTTTAAACTCAAAACCCGACGTTTGACACTCAAGCTAAAGATTCAAATTCTTCACTCGCACCTTTTTCCTAAAAAACCCCAAAACCGACGTTTGTCATTCAAACGTTCGCTTTTTCCAGAAAATCATAACATCAACGTTTGACATCCAAACCAAGATTAAGCTTGTCATTCAAGCCCCCCTTTTCAAAAAATGCAACACACACACACACGCACACAATTTTGAGAAAGGTAGAAAGACTCGTCATACGAGGCGTTTCGGGTGATCTCAACATACTCTTCCCGAAACGTAATGTGACCTCCGAACCTAACTATCTCTGGTCCTAAAATCCATTTCCAAAGTTTGGGCTAAAAATACAAAACGACATGTTTTCAAGGCCATTTCCAAAGTTTAGGCTCAAAATACAAAACGACATGTTTTCAAAGCCATTTCCAAAGTTTGGGATCAAAATACAAAACGACACGTTTTCAAAGCCATTTCCAAAGGTTGGGCTCAAAATACAAAACGACACATTTTCCAAGCCATTTTCAACATTTGGGCTCAAAATACAAAACCGCGTGGAGACTCCTCTCCTTCCCGAAAGCGAGGTCTGAAACCCGTGAAAGACAACCGCTCGCCGCGCTTTCCCCCGCGCGCGATCCGGGTAATTTCAGTTGGCGACTCCGCTGGGGACAAGGATACTTTTTCAAAACTGCCGTCGTTTTCAAAAAGCATTCCGTGGGTCAAACTTTCGTTTACCCTTCCTCGTCTTTTTGTGTGCGTGTGTTGTTCGAAACGTCGAACGGTTTTCAAAACGAAAAAAAAATGTGTTGTATTTTCATCTAAAAATCATAACATGTTCATGCATTCCCGTTCATACTTGATTTTCATGCCATATTTTTAACTTAAGGACGTTGACTTCGACCGTGGCCCGTGTGTCACATACGTTGGAAGTTTGCGTGACCAGCTAGCCTTAAGTTCACTTTTTTCCTTTGTCGGTGGAACTCGCTTGCCTTATAGGACCTTCGCTCGGGATTATCCGTCCTGGGAAGAAGATTTACAGTTGAAAAACGAGGGGCTTATAAATGTAGTGACGAGATCCACTGATTAGAGCCTTAGGTTAGTTGCGAAAAAGAAGACACGATCTTTTCCAACCGATTAGGACTTTGAGAAAATATGTTTTAAGTAAACATTAATCGGTGACTGCACATTGCACTAGCCCGAAACCCTGAGCCAAATACCCTTTCCGAAGCCTAAACCCTGCCTTTCGTTCCCTGCAGCGAGCATAAAGTGGTTCAGAATTCCGGGTCAGCGCCTCGCCAGAGTCACGATTCTGGCGCATACGGTTCTTCGGTTCCCTCGGTTCCTTCGGCGGACTCTCCGACATGTCAAGCTCACCGAGAAATCGTGACGGGAACGGAACCCCGCCACCGGTAACAGATATGACATTGGAAGAAGCCATCCGGGCATGTGAGGTTCACAAAAGGCAGAAAGAAGATCAGCAGAATTTTGTGGTTCAGCTTCTGAATGAGCGAGGTATAGCAGCTATCCCCCAGCCAGACGGTACTTTTGTTCTGATTGAGGACGAAGATCCTCCCCGATCAGCTCCTCAGACCTTCAACCTGGTTCCTCCCCCGCCAAGTTACGGGATTCCTTCAAACCAAGGAAACAACCGACCTAGGATTCATGTTGCCACCTCTCAAGGCATCCCTGTATATGCAGCTCAAAGCAAGAAACGCTCTTATGGCAGCACCCGGCACCGAGCCTCAAAGTCCACCACTGGACCCAACCCTAGCCTGGATGGTCGAACAGATGAAAGACCTGAAGGCCAGTATATGCAGCTCAAAGCAAGAAACGCTCAGATCTACAGATCCGTGAATGGTCATGCCTTCCCTGCCAAGTTTAGAATGCCGGAAATGGACTGATTCGATGGAACCGAATGTCCACAGACCCATGTTGGCACCTACGTTCTCGGCATGAGAGCGAAAGGAGAAACCCTTCAGCAAATGGCCGATCACTTCCAGCATATGCTCAAGAGTTCAGCGTTACGATGGTTCCTAAGGGTCAAGCCTGCAGATCGCCATACCTGGGATCAGATCAACAATATCATCCTAGAGTGGTATAGATCCAACCTAGAGTGGGAAACAATTCGTGAGGACTTAATCACCACCGAGCAAAAAATAGATGAAAGCGTCAGAGAATTCTACAAGAGGTGGAGTTGGAAACTCTCCGAGTTTATGGAACCACTCTCCAAAGATGAACAGATGCGGATTTTCAAGTCCTGCTTGAGGCCGTCCATCAGAACGCTCATCAGCCATCACTTCTTCCCAGATCTCCGAGCCATGGTCAATGCCGGCTCACAGTTCAAAAAGGATCTCAAGGAAAAACTGGCCACAGTGCAGCCGTACAAATACAGATCAGCAGCTACATTCAATCCCGCACCGGCCCCCGACAAAGGGAAGGATACGTCCGTCAACCACATCCATCAGGGACAGCAGTCGGGCAACAGAAACCCAGCCCCGCGAAGCAAAAACTCCACCACGAAGCAGCCTTATGTGAACTTCGACAAGTTGGATATGCCTCTGAGTAAGATGCTGAAAGGACTAATCAAGGAAGGCCTCCTCAAGCCTGTTGAAAACTACAAACCCAGGTATCCTGTAGTCAACGCTGATAAAAGCAAATACTGCGCCTTCCACTAGTATCATGGGCACGCAATTGACAACTGCGTGGGGTTACGGTACGAGATCCAGAATTTGATAGAGGAAGGAAAATTGGAGCGTCCCCGTGGACCTAATACATTCGGAAACCCTTTTCCGAACAACAACAGTGTGAACTCCACATCAGTTACGATGTATGTGACTGCTACGAATGCCTTGAGTACGAGTTCCAAGACATGATCAGGGGTGATTCTCCTAGAAAGCAGAAGAAAAGGTCTTCTCAGCAGAAACTGAAAGAAAGATATGAAGCTGGAGACGCCAGCGTGGGTACACTCGGAGAGCCATCCGAGAAGTTCGATTACTATGTACTCTACTCCAGCTAGTCCTCCCTTCCTTCAAGCCATGCAGCTTTAGAGCAGACAGGGGTGGGAAAGCCGAAAAATCCTGCTGACTCCAAAGTTCAGGCCTCAGGACACCGGAATACCTCAGATCTTGGCAACCTTACCACCAGCCAGAAGCCTAATCCCCCGCGGGATCAGCCAAGGTTCAATTTGCCCAACTTCAGAGCACGGGCCAGCAAAGGAAAGTCAAAGTCAACTTGGCACTCGCACTCAATCAATGTGCTGACCAAGGGCGGCCACCGCCACAAGCTACCTCGATACAGTCCCGAGGCACCACCAAAAGCTTTGCCTCTCAAGAGGAAGACAGGAAACGGATGGCTCGATGACTCTCCCTCTCCGAAAAGAGATCAGATCTACGATTCCAGACTGTACGGCAGTATGCTCACTTCTGTGAAGAAGACCTACCAAAAGGGGCCTCGGGGCACAATGAAGCTTTGTACATCACTCTCTGGCTCAACACCTCCAGCTCAACACCATCTCTCTCCCCGGGGTATTGGTAGACAATGGATCAGCAGTCAACATCCTCCCTCTCAGCATGATGCGAGCCCTACGTATCGACGAAAGCCACTTGATCCCATCTGCCCGAACTATCAAAGCCTACGACAGCACGTCTCATCCGATCTTGGGAACGGTGACTATGGAGCTCTGGTTCGAAACCCAAATGGTGCCAGCAAAGTTCCACGTGATGTATATTTCGTCCGAATTCACAGCTCTGCTGGGGCGCCCATGGCTACACCACATGAAGGCCATAGCCTCCACTCTTCATCAGTGTGTCAAGTTCATTAATCGACAAGGAGATCTCGAGGTCATCAGAGGGGACAGTTTCCTCATAGGGAATGAAGCCGAAATGCCAATCAAGCGTGCCCACAGCCAGGCACCGGGGCTACCTCATGCAAGCCAACCAAAGGACCACCGGGGAAAATCTCATCAGAATCCCTCAGAGTTCGGAGGTGCTAACTATGTCAACGTCCTCGAACAGGAAGATCCTGAAGCAGTCAGGTTTATCAAGTTCAACTGCCATTTCCGAAACTTGGACGCAGACTGGAAAGAAACCTTGAGCATCGCGATGATACGGGCACACAAACCCCCTGTCCCCGGTCGAAGATTTGTCAGCATCCTTCAAGCCAACTCTCTGGCCCCGCCAGGCGAAGAAATCTTTGTGATAAAGGTCAACAAGCATCATCACACTCGTGATGAATGTATGGCAGTCATCTGGGATGTCCTACACGAGGAATTGCCCGCCGAGCCCCTCTTCTCAAGCGAAGGGCATGATGTTTTTCTAGCAGCTCCAGCTTCACAGCAGGACGCGAGACGTCCTTACATCTGGGTTGAGCCGTCAGACGACAACGAATCAGGACTCTCCGGAGTCGAAGACGCGGCGGATCCGCAGGAAGATCCTTACGTACATATACTCAGTTTTGAGGACGGCACCAGTTTCGATGAGGTCACCTACGACTAGGGCTCCAATACCATGGAAATCGTCAAGCTCAACGTCCAGTACAGGCAGTTATTCGGCAAGTGGAAACAACTGGTTGACACGACAAAGAACCCCTCTGACCATGTAACTGACGACGACTTCGTCAACATTATCATTTCCAGATATCCTGATGATACCAAGGATTCGGTCCTTATTATCAGATTCTGCAATGCCAAAGTTACCCTCGACGATTGCCTGCTCACGGTAAACGAGGCCCTGGCCAAGCGAGCTCAAAGTTCATCATCACTCCCGGTTGCCAGCCCCAGTGGCAACCGGCCTGTGCCGTCAGTTAAGCTCACTGCCAAAAGCGCCGCAAAGGCCAAAGGCACCAACCAAGGAGACAAAGCTCCTCACCCTGCTACAAATCAGATCAACCTCGGGAACGCTTCCAGCAGCCACCCTGAAGACATCTGTAAGAGTCTTCCCCGCAAGACAGATCAAGCTTCCGAAGAAAGAAATGATCACCTCAGCATCAACATGCTCAAGTTCGACCCTGCTCCCAGCCATCACGGCCACGGATTCAGGCATCCCACCAGCAAACTGCTATCTCTGATAGACTTGGCTATCCAGCGAGATCACGAGACCATCAACATCGCAGAATTTAATACCCCCGTGGGTTTAATCAAACAGATATGGGCAAACTTCTTGGTAACTGAGATCAAGGAAGGCCTCATGGAGTGTCCCAGCATGACTTCCTTCGTCAATATAATCCAAGTGTTCCGGCCATTCGGAGATTTGGATGTGATCACAGTTCTAGACACCAGTCAGACGGCGCGCACCTACGGAGACTGTTTAGCTCTCGCAAGGAAAACCCTCCTGGAACAAGCCGCTCAAGAGAACCGCCTCTGGGATGAGAACCAAGCTCAGAAGACTCATAGGGACCAAGCCCTTCAAGTGTCACAAGCAGTTTCAGATAGCAAACTAGAGGCCACTCTAGACCAGTTCGACCTCAAAGGTTTTGCCCACGGCGACTTCCTGGACTACCATCACTTCTCATCAAACCCCCTCTGGCAAGGGAGGGCAGTTAACGGTCCCGACGACCTAGGAGATGGAATGGCACAGCACAAGGAATACCTAGCCAAACAGCATGAATAATACAAGCGCTTATCTCCCCGAGAAAAGCAAGTCCTCTGTGAAAGCGACGACGATGATGATGAAACCATTCTCTTCCAAGCCGGTCGTGAAGTCAACAAAACCAGAATCCCAAGGGTCCTGGAGGATGGGAGCAAATCATTTCCACTCTCAAGTTAAAAGGTCAACTGAAGGAGAAAGGTCTATTCAAAAAAAAAAGAAAAATGGAAATACATCTCTAGCAACTACTCAGGGAGATTCCACAGACTACGACATTCGTTTACATAAACGATCAACTGGGACAGCAGCCAGTTACATGGGCAGACGTTCGGGAAGCCGTGTACTCACCTTCCGACATACCCGCCACTCAGTTAAAGTAGAAGAAAAAGCTCTCCTCGATGGAAGTTTATCTAGACTGCCGCATACAGTTCAAGGAAGCACTAGCTATTCTCACGTGGGAAGAAAGGCAGGCGCTAACTCTCAACGTAGGCTCTACTGCAAGAGAGCTGATCTGGGCTAAAAGTGGAGGAAAATTAGCAAACCATAACTATCGCCTAACCCAACTCCAGAATGCCCTGAGCATGCTCAGCAAAAAGGAAAGAAGTGCGGTATACCGTGAAGAGATCAAAGAGACAGTTCGCTTGAACCAAAAACTCTCTAACTTCCCCGGAGGGTCAATGCACGGTTCGGTTACGCGGCCACTGCTGCGCAGCGACGTTCGAAGCAGTGCGACAAAACCATAGACTCCCTCCCGCGGAGGCATCGAGCCGGTATCACAGGACGAGAATCGGAAAGGCTGCCGAAGACCCCGGGAATGCGTCTACAATCAACAAATTGAGAGAGGACATATGGCCCTATGCTTCGAGAAATCCTCCTCTGACTATGGCTCAGCTCAAAGTGACCTGTTCAGAAGGGACCAAGCCTGATGTCAATGTCCTGACCCGATCGGGTCAAATCCATGTATTTGTGAGTACCCCGACCCGAACTCGTGTTTTTGGGTCCACTTTCCTTGGTTTTTGGGTTCATCTATTTGCTAAAATGCATTTTGAGCCCAATTATCCATCCCTGCCTTGATCCATTGGGCCTGCCATTCCTGCGGCCCAACTTGGCAAAAAGATGTACGCTGTCGTCCGACATAGGACTCTCCCAAGGCGGTGGAAACCTTCTGTCGGATGACATAGGACGTCCCATCAGCCTGCCTATAAATAAAGGGCATGGCTGGTCATTTTGAAAGGAGAGGAGGACTCTTAGCAAGCAAGGAAACTCTGTCAAAATAGAGTCTCATCCTCTCTCTCTCACACACATACTTACCTCCCTCCTCATACATACACACACCCAAGCCAAGGTCCAAGGAAAGCCTTCCTTTGTTGGTGTTTTGAAGGGGTAAACACCATACTATTGGTGATTTTACCTTATGGACTACAATAGGTAGCCACTAAACCCTCTCTCTCTCTAATTAACCTTTGCATATTCATCTATATCATCTTGCATGCTTACTTGCCTTGATATTATGTGAAATACTTGCGATTTTGCATGATAAAGGTGGTGGAGAGGTGAATCTTCCATATTCACTTCTCCCCACCTCAAATCTGAACATTTGGTGGCCTTAGCACCATTAAAGTTTGCATCTTGGCTAGTTTCCTTTGAGTTAGGAGGAGATGGCTACATAATAATGGCCATAGATATGTGATTTATCACATTTGGCCATTAAAGCCATGTGATCCTCCCATAATACTCACGTAGTATTACTATTTTACTGCTTTCAGTCAATAATATAGCCTAGTCTTGCATTAAGAACAAGGTGGGATCGATGCAGGTGAAGAGGCACTGAAACAGGCCTCTGGTGTCGAACGACACAGGACCCCTCAAAGGATCCTGTGTCATACGACATACAGCTCCCAGAAAGCCATCTGTCTTTCAAGGACTTCAGATCCATTTAGATCGGTCCCCTTTGTGACTCAAAGCTATGTTTAAATATTAGTTTTAGTTCATTTAACACTACTTAGGGAGCCTAAGGTCTGTTTTGGTGTAATAAATTGATGGAGGCGGTTTGCCATATGACATAGACATTCTCGGGTGTCCTATGTCATATGACATCCGTATCATTAAAAGTCAATCTTGACTTTGCTCACTCCAATCAACCCCGAACTGAGCTTAGACCCTGAATAGTGTCTTTTCTTAGTTAAAATAATCTTGTCCCAAGTCCCAGAGCAGCTTTGGTGTGTAAGAGGCAATCTGACCAAGAGGCTTCCTGTCGTCCGACATCCCTCTCCGAGGAAGTCCTGTATCGGACGACATCCAAGCTTCCTGAGCAGACTGTCTCAGCTCTTGCCTTGTAATGCAAGACATCATTTGTAAAGGGTGTGCCCCCTGTCATGGCTCACAAGTTGTACCCATTCTGAATACCATCAATGAAATACAATTTTTGCATGCCTTGTTTGTTGACACAAATTGCACACACTTTGAATGTCCATAATTGTCCAATGTTTGATTGAAAGTCTCGAAAGAGGTGTGTTGGGCGAACTCCCAAGTTCTTCCCAACACGTAACCAGACTCCCGAACCCAAATTCTCTTTAAAAAAGATTTTTCAATGTTTTCCTTTAAAAACGGCGTGGCGACTCTCAAAACACAAAATTTCAAAAGATGAACAACAACCAAAAACAATTTACACAAAACATTTAAACGTTTGTTTGTTTGTTTTTTATTTCGGAGGCCGTTCATTCAGTGGCGACTCCGCTGGGGAAAAACATTGAAAAACTTTTGTTTTTGAAAAAAAAAATGAAAATGATACTTGGTATATAGGTGGAAACCATTAAGCTTCCTGTATCGCTCCCTAACCCGGGGCTTGGGATAAATTGTGGTTTAACAATCCCACGTACCGGTATCATTTTTCTTTTTTGAAAAAGGAAAAGTTTTTCTTAAGAGGGTCTAACTTTCTTTAAATCAACTTGGACGATTTCTTCATTCTCCTTGTGTGTGATTTGTGTCATTATGTGTGCTCCTTTGTGCCTTGCCATGATTCTATACCTATATGCTTTATATGCTTTGGTATTTGGTATTTTGGGATGGTGGGGCTTCCCCCCTTGCAGTTTGCTTGGCCCTGTTGGTGAGCATTCCCATGTCGGACGACATACCTTTCGTGGGAAGTCCTGCGTCGGACGACATAGGGAGGCAGTGCAGAAACAGGTCTAGCTGATCAGATGAACAGGGCAGGATGATTCTGGAATACAGCTGCTGGTTATCTTTGGACATTTGGGGCAGTCCCCTTTTGTCGTGCTTTGGACTCAATCTCCTGTCTTTCCTTTTTTGCATATTACATATATAAAAAAAAACAAAAAATCTTTTTTTACAAAAAAAAAAAAAGCAAAAAATATTTTCCTAGAAAATGCCTTCACACTACTCGCACGATACCCACACATAGAGTTAGAACCCGGGAGTGTACAGACGGCATCGCGGACAGTGACGTGTTTCGCTTACGCTTGAGCGCCTAAAGTCCTCCTAGCCAATAGAGTAGGAGCCAACACTTGTCTGTGACACACTTTCTACCGTGATCGGTTGGTTTTTGGCAAAATACTTTTCAAAACATTTTTCAAACTCGGCTTTCAAAGTTTTCTCACAAAGTCCGAGTCATACCTTCGTCTCCAAAGTCTTGGCATACTTCCCCCCTTTTATGACGAAGTTACGACATAACTCAACGTGAGTACATGTCAAAACTTTGACATGTCTCGGAGTGAGTACATGTCGATTTCTCGACTTGACTTCGCAAGAGGTCATGACGCGTTTTCGACATGTGCTAACGCGAGACCATGTCGAATTCTTGACACATACCAACGAGAGGCCATGCCGAAATTTCGCCATGAAGCGACGAGAGGACATGCCGGATTTTCAACTCGAAAAGAGGAGAGGTCATGCCAAAAAAATTTCAGGATTTCACCTGCAAAATGAGGTCTCGTGCATTCAAACGTACTTTCGACCCTCTCTCCTCCCGAGTCTAGACATTTTGACTTGGACTTGGTTTTGAAAATCTCGAGTTTGACTTGTTTTGACTTGTATGCCCATAGGTCCGTTCTCCCTTTTGATTGGTGGGTTCCACGTGCCCTATAGGACCTCTGCCGGGATTGTCCGTCCCTGAGGTGCAATACAGGTGGAATACAGGGGGTCTATAGACGTAGTGATGGAACCCACTGATCCAGGAATAGTGTAGACTACGAAAAAGAAGGTGTCCCCCTTTTCCAACCATTTTTAGGATTAATAAAAATCATTTAATACTGAAAAAAAATAAAAAAAACAACAAAAAAGAGCATATGCATGAGTCCGTCCTAAGCCTATCCTCTCCCCTACCTGAAACCGTTCTCTCCCCCTTTCAGCGAGAAAGTATTGGGTCAGAGTTCCGTGTGGTCGGTTAATCAGTTTTTCTCCAATCAGGGATTCGTTTCCAGCAGTCTCAGAGATGGCAGATTCACAAGTTTCAGCGGGTTTGGGTCCGAATATGGGTGTTGATCCAGCTCAGAGTCAAAATGCCAGTCAAGGTTTGGGGCTAGATCAAAGTCAGAACGTGGGGCCGAACGTCGGTTTGAATGTCTCTCCTGGCAGTGGTCATGGCATGGGTCCTCATATGACACCCCCTGGAAGTCCGTTTGTTAACACCCACCCAGGTTTCAACTTCTCCCAAGAGGCTTCTCTTCGTGCTGCTCTCGAAGCCTCTCGTGCCCGTGAGGAGGCCGGTTGGGCCCGCTATGTCGAAGTGATGCGTATGCAAGGCGTCGCCGTAATCCGTCACCCCGATGGATCGTATGAAGAAATTAGGGAGGAGCCCGATGTTACTATCACAGGCACTGGTTTTGTTCCCCCGTCCTCACCAAGGCAAGGCTTTCACAATGTGCCCCCACCAATCTCCTATGGAGTGCCTAGCTCCTTTCCGATGCCGACTCATGGGAGTGTGTCAAGACCTCCCCCCATCCCAGTGTCTACTTATGGCGGGAAATACGGACTGAGAGGCGAGTCAAGCTCTTTCTCGAAGAATAGTGCTCAGGACCAGTTTGTGTTTTATCCCCGGAATCAGTTTGGGCAGAGTCGACAGCCTAGTGGTGTCAACGAAGAGCAGTTTGGGAATGTTCATAATCAGTTTGGGGCTCAAGGTCAAAGTCCGTATAGCAGCGCGGGTCAGCCTTCCAACCCAGCTTTTGATGGCCAGTTTGTTGCTCCTCATGATCTGTCCAATCAGCAGCATAGCGGGTATCGTCTGTCAGAAAGCCAGATTTGTCAGGATCAGCTCCCGCAGTATCCACAGTCTCAATTCCAAAGCAACTTCCCTCAGCCTGCAGTTTGTTCTCCTCTCACCCAGCATCTGTATGGTTCCACCCCATATTCAGCTCCATGCATCAGTATCAGGTCTCCTGCCCATGGTCAGGTTGGAAGTCAATCAGTGCAGTTTGGCCCCCAGAATCCCGACGTTCAATTAAATGTTTACGACATGTACGGGAACAGAATCCCCAGCTCGGTTGGCTTAGTGGACAACAATGTTAGCGTGCCCAACACTTTTGGTCTTCCTCCGGCTGCCTTGCCTATCAGATCCATGCCGGAATTTCCAGTGCCATCTTCGACGGTAGCTCCAACTGTAGGGCAAACCCCATCTTCCGAGGTTTCAAGTTTGAAAGAAGAGCTGAAGTATGTGAAAGAACAATTGCACAAGATGACTTTTGGGTCCAGCGTGGTCAACTCCGTAGAGCTCAAGGACTCCAAGGCCCTCCCGAAGAACTTCAAGATGCCCCCCATAACTAAGTTTGAAGGCTCCACATGCCCTAAAACTCACATGAAAAGCTACATCATGTCTATGGGTGCCAAAGGGGCCACCGAGGAAATGCTAGCCCTATACTTTCACTTGTCCCTCGATGACTCTCCTTTGAGATGGTTTCTAGGCCTTAAACCGAAAGCGAGGGCTACGTGGTCCCAGATCAGTGATGCCTTTTTGGACAAATACAAAGGAAGTGTTGAGTGGTACACCACTCGTAGTGACTTGATCGGCACCATCCAGAGGCACGATGATTCCGTAACAGAATTTTATAAGAGGTGGAACAAGAAGCTTAATGAGTTGGTTCACCCAATTCCCCTCTCTGACGAGAAGTCCATCTTCCTTTCATGTGTTAAGCCAGCTGTCAGGGAAGCCATTGGCCGAGGGTATTACCCAAATCTGCGAGAAATGGTGAGTGCAGGAGCTGAAAGCGAGAATGCCACCTATTCCATTGTTCCAAACTCTACCCCCGTTGCTTCAAAGGGTAAGGAAGCTGCTATCTCTAGCACCATCAAATATATTCAAGGGGAGAAGGGTCAATTACACGGCCGCGGTGGAGGACAGGCTCAGCGACAGAAGTTTGATGATTTAGGGATGCCGGTTGAAGAGGTATTTAATGGTTTGGTAAAGACTGGGCTGATCAAGCCTCTGGTCAATTACAACCCAATTAAGGCAAATCCCAATCTGGATGCTAGCAAGTACTGCCACTACCATCAGTATCCTGGACATGTTACCAATGACTGTGCCCCTTTGAAGCTGCTCATCCAAAGGCTTATCGATGAAGGGAAGATTGAGAAGGCTCCTCGCCCCAATGTGGTTACCAATCTTCTTCCGTGATCTTCACCAAAACCCAGGGCCCTCCCATCCAATATTTATACAGTCAATCAGTCCTTGTAGGTTCTAGATTGTCTGTTTGTTTCTTTAATGAATGTCCTTTATTGGACAAGAATCTATTAAGTCCACGTTAGACCAGTTCTTTCTTACAATGATAAAAGTCTTTGTTTCTTTTCTTGCTAGACTCGAGACATCATTTGCACACCCACATTACACCTGATTGAAATGGTTTTATTCCACATAATCACTTGTGCTGCTCAACCACTAATTCTTTGAAATGATTAATATTTAAATTGGTCAGAGTAAGAAAATCAACTGATATATTTCTCAAATTGGGGCTTACCAACTCCCCATCTTGCATCTCATATGCTCACATCTCCTTCATCATCTTAATCATTTCGTTGCTCAATGAATTTGCATAAATATTTTCTCATTTAAAGTTTAAGCAAGAAATGAAGACTTAATTTCGTTTAGGTCATCCGGTAGGGATTGCGGTTGAAGCCTTTCACCCTAGGGAAGCCATTACCTCCCCCTCACCAAAATAATATCCTTTCATTTCAAGATCGGCATGTTTTGAAACCTTGTTTAGCCATTATCTATGCTCCTTGCTGAGAGAAGTCCAAGCAACTCCAAAGAGGTTAGTTTCGAGAGTCGGCGATGCGCAAAATATCTCAAGCCATGAAGGATGGACGGATATAATCCTCAGCTCCTCGGGAAGCCTTCCAATTTCTCAAAAGAAGGATTTTAAATCCTCACAATCTCAGATATAATCCTCAACTCCTCGAAGAGGCCTTCCAAATTCTAAAAAGAAGGGTTTTAAATCCTCACAATTCAACAAAAATCCCCGACTTCTCGGGAAGCTCTCCAATGTTCAAAATGAGCTCAAATCCTCGAAAGTTTATAAAAGTTCTCGATAGCTTGGACTTCCTCTCACCATTACCTTAAATCAATCCCAAGCCATCCTCTCGATTTTAGAGGATATTCCCATTTCCTTAATCAATCCCAAGCCATCCTCTCGATTTTAGAGGATATTCCCATTACCATTACCCTTACCTTTGGCCAAAGTCAAAATTTGACCTCTCATTCTTAGAGGCAATCAATCTTCCTCGCCATAGATTTCCCAAACACATCCCCAAAAGCCAACCTCTCATTTTTAGAGGTTCAGTCAGTAAAAGGCCTAGCCGACCTCTCATCTTAAGAGGTCATCCACTTCCAAAAATCACCCGATGGCCGATCGAAGCTCGGAAACCCAACTACAGTCCCTACCGGATAGTAATTTCATTCCAATATCTTCGAGAGCTAAATCAAATTAATGCTTCATTGCTTGCTTAAATTGGAATCTAATCCATCTTGGTTCAAAATCATCAATCTAAGATTGTGCAAATTCAATCCATTCATTTTGGCACTTCATGTGAGAATATTTCATTTTCCTTCCGCAAACACTTGCCGTGGATGTCCCACTGGGGCTTCGCATCTGTGTCTTTCATAGACACTCCTAGAGGACATGTTTTTCAATTCTCCAAATCCTCAAAATCCTCGAAGGTCCTCAAAATCTCGAATTTCCATATTCCATTCTCTCTTCAATCGGGACTCGCCTGAACTACGGCGACCTGAGCTCCTTTTCAGGAGGGGAACGTAGGCAACCATAATTGGTCCGGTTTTAAATCACAAACAAATCTCAGAAAATCCGGTATCCTCAAAGGCCGTCCCTATACACTCTCCATCTTTCCGAGCTTGATTCTCGATATCAGTTGGTTTTCTCCTCGTGATTAATCAAAATATTTGTTCATATCAGATTTAGTGGTTGAATAACCCGAACATCAATAAAGGGTTTTAAGCAGCTTTGTGATCGTCACGAATAAGACAAGTTTTCAAGTGTCTCGATAAGTCTTCTCTTTCTACATCATAGGAAAATAGAGCCAAACACTGTCTTTCTGTCAGCAGGGGCTTCCATACACTTTTCCACACCTTGTGATGCTTATACTCTCCCAAAAGAGTCAAACCCAAAAGCGAGAGTGTCATACATGAATTCGGGATCCATTCCCACCCTCGAAAAATATGCCCCTGCACATATACATTTCTGAGTCTTGTCCAGTGATTGATTGATTAGGGTCTGAAAAGATGGGTGCCTCCTGGGTCGCGTGATGACTCTGCCTGTAACGGGACTGCATTGGACCTCTCTTCATAACGTTCCATTTTGGGCCAAATGTTGGATCTTGGGGCTGATGTCAAGGTTGAAGATGGATTTTGGGGCGGCTATGACTGCTGGAAGTTGCCTTTTGCGAATCTGTCCTTTTACAAATGATGGGGCTGGTTTCCCAAGAAAGTCTGTTAACGTGACCATCCATCAGGCGTCAGCACTGGCTGCATCTGCAGCCCTCCATCGGCGATCCGATACTTGCTCAAAACCTGTCCAAAACTGTATATATCCACTCCCCTTCACTCATCAAGCCCATGGGAGAGGATCCGGCATATCCAACACCCCCGCAGACACATAAACATCACCCAATACATCCACAAATAACACACAATACATTGCTAACCCCCAACAAATGCCATTCTTTCTTGCCATTTCTTGGGACTGACTAATGCGTATAAACAAATAAGTTTAGATGCTATCAAGAGAATGCATTAGTTGCAAAATACAAAAAAAAAAAAATTTACAAAGTGAGAAGCAATAGAATAGTGCATGCATTGTTTCTTCTCTCTCTCTCTTAGAGTCCTAAAGCATGGCAAAAGGGGGCCACCGCAATCAATCCAGCTCTGAGTCGTCGCCAGGGTGCTCACCGCCCTCCACGGAGTCGCTCTCTCTGCTATCCTCCTGGCCGTCGCCTCCCTGCTCCTCAGAGCCACTTTGCTCCAGGCCATCGCCGCCGCCCTCCCGCTACTCACGGATCTCGCCATCAGAGTCATCATCCTCCTCATCTAGGGCCCAAGGTTGGGGGTCGCCGTAATATCCGTGCCACTGGAGCACTGCGGCAAGCGGGGGCTGGAGAGGATCATCCTAACCATAATCGTCAAAAGTCCGTCTCGCAATGACGAATCCTCAGTAATACCCGTCTCGCAACGGCAAATTATCAGCAGAATTCGTCTTGCAACGGTAATATCAACAGCAAAGTTCGTGTTCTACCCGACAAATGTTTCCAAAGTTAGCCAATCACTTCAAGTGATCTTCGTGTGCACGACCCTTGCAGGTAAGCACAGCACAGGTATGAAAGCATATCTCATTCACCTGCAAATCATCATTACTTTCTCAGATAAAGTCATTTCAAGTCTTGGAGTTCATCTCGCGATACTTTTGAGTTAATCTCGATCCTCTTTAGGCTTGTTCCTATATCTCGCTAGGCTTGTTCCTATGCGTAGGCTTGTTCCTACACCTCCTTAGGCTTGTTCCTATATCTAGCTAGGCTTGTTCCTATGCGTGGGCTTGTTCCTACACCTCTTTAGGCTTGTTCCTATATCTCGCTAGGCTTGTTCCTATGCGTAGGCTTGTTCCTACACCTCCTTAGGCTTGTTCCCATACCTCTTTAGGCTCGTTCCTATCCGTAGGCTTGTTCCTGCACCTCTTTAGGCTTGTTCCTATATTTAGCTAGGCTCGTTCCTATCCGTAGGCTTGTTCCTGCACCTCTTTAGGCTTGTTCCTATATTTAGCTAGGCTTGTTCCTATCCGTAGGCTTGTTCATACACCTCTTTAGGCTTGTTCCTATATCTCGCTAGGCTTGTTCCTATGCGTAGGCTTGTTTCTACACCTCCTTAGGCTTGTTCCCATACCTCTTTAGGCTCGTTCCTATCCGTAGGCTTGTTCCTGCACCTCTTTAGGCTTGTTCCTATATCTCGCTGGGCTTGTTCCTATGCGTAGGCTTGTTCATACACCTCTTTAGGCTTGTTCCTATACCTTTTAGGCTTGTTCCTATATCTCGCTAGGCTTGTTCCTATGCGTAGGCTTGTTCCTATGTGTAGGCTTGTTCCTACACCTATTTAGGCTTGTTCCTATACCTTTTAAGCTTGTTCCTATATCTCTCTAGGCTTGTTCCTATGCGCAGGCTTGTTCCTATGCGCAGGCTTGTTCCTATGCGCAAGCTTGCTCCTATACCTTTTTAAGCTTGTTCCTACACCTCTTAAGGCTTGTTCCTATATCTATTTAGGCTTGTTCCTATACCCCTTTAGGCTTGTTCCTATACCCTTTTAGGCTTGTTCCTACACTCCTTTAGGCTCGTTCCTATGTCTCTGAAACATGTTGTGATTATCTTTCATGTTATGCTTTTAGGATTATACTTCTTTCGGGTACAAACGCCCATCCTTGTCAAATTCGCGGGTGACTCCCAAAGAAAAAGTCAAATTCGCGGGTGACTCCCAAAGAAAAAGTCAAATTCGCGGGTGACTCCCAAAGAAAAAGTCAAAATCGCGGGTGACCCCCAAAGAAAAAGTCAAAATCGCGGGTGACTCCCAAAGAAAAAGTCAAATTCGCGGGTGACTCCCAAAGAAAAAGTCAAAATTGCGGGGTGACTCCCCTTGGAACAGTCAACCTTCGGGGTGACTCCCCTTGGAACAGTCAATCTTTCGGGGTGACTCCCCTTGGAACAGTCAATCTTTCGGGGTAACTCCCCTTGGAACAGTCAATCTTCGGGGTGACTCCCCTTGGAACAGTCAATCTTCGAGGTGACTCCCCTTGGAACAGTCAATTTTTCGGGGTGACTCCCCTTGGAACAGTCACTTTTGGGTACGAAGCCCGTGGCCTCTCGTTAGTGCCACCTCTTTTTTGAACTACGATTTGGCTTGATTCCCCCACGGGATACGTAGGAATCCTTTTCATAAGAGGTCCAGCCACTTGACCATCTTGGTCATCTTTTTCCCCCGTCGTTCGTGTCCGGCTCGGGATTCTCATTGTGTCGACGACCCCACTTCCCGCAGAAGTGACGTCGCTGAGGCGCTCTGTGAGTACCCCGACCCGAACTCGTGTTTTTGGGTCCACTTTCCTTGGTTTTTGGGTTCATCTATTTGCTAAAATGCATTTTGAGCCCAATTATCCATCCCTGCCTTGATCCATTGGGCCTGCCATTCCTGTGGCCTAACTTGGCAAAAAGATGTACGCTGTCGTCCGACATAGAACTCTCCCAAGGCGGTAGAAACCTTCTGTCGGACGACATAGGACGTCCCATCAGCCTGCCTATAAACAAAGGGCATGGCTGGTCATTTTGAAAGGAGAGGAGGACTCTTAGCAAGCAAGGAAACTCTGTCAAAATAGAGTCTCATCCTCTCTCTCTCACACACATACTCACCTCCCTCCTCATACATACACACACCCAAGCCAAGGTCCAAGGAAAACCTTCCTTTGTTGGCGTTTTGAAGGGGTAAACACCATACTATTGGTGATTTTACCTTGTGGACTACAATAGGTAGCCACTAAACCCTCTCTCTCTCTGATTAACCTTTGCATATTCATCTATATCATCTTGCATGCTTACTTGCCTTGATATTATGTGAAATACTTGCGATTTTGCATGATAAAGGTGGTGGAGAGGTGAATCTTCCATATTCACTTCTCCCCACCCCAGATCTGAACATTTGGTGGCCTTAGCACCATTAAAGTTTGCATCTTGGCTAGTTTCCTTTGAGTTAGGAGGAGATGGGTACATAATAATGGCCAATAAAGCCATGTGATCCTCCCATAATACTCACGTAGTGTTACTATTTTACTGCTTTCAGTCAATAATATAGCCTAGTCTTGCATTGAGAACAAGGTGGGATCAGTCTGGCTGAAGGGCACTGAAACAGGCCTCTGGTGTAGGACGACACAGGACCCCTCAAAGAATCCTGTGTCATACGACATACAGCTCCCAGAAAGCCATCTGGCTTTCAAGGACTTCAGATCCATTCAGATCGGTCCCCTTTGTGACTCAAAGCTATGTTTAAATATTAGTTTTAGTTCATTTAACACTACATAGGGAGCCTAAGGTCTGTTTGGGTGTAATAAATTGATGGAGGCGGTTTGCCATATGACATGGACATTCTCGGGTGTCCTATGTCATATGACATCCGTATCATTAAAAGTCAATCTTGACTTTGCTCACTCCAATCAACCCCAAACTGAGCATAGACCCTGAATAGTGTCTTTTCTTAGTTAAAATAATCTTGTCCCAAGTCCCAGAGCAGCTTTGGTGTGTAAGAGGCAATCTGACCAAGAGGCTTCCTGTCGTCCGACATCCCTCTCGGAGGAAGTCCTGTGTCGGACGACATCCAAGCTTCCTGAGCGGTATCTCGGCTCTTTGCCTTGTAATGCAAGTCATCATTTGTAAAGGGTGTGGCCCCCTGTCATGGCTCACAAGTTGTACCTATTCTGAATACCATCAATTAAATACAATTTTTGCATGCCTTGTTTGTTGACACAAATTGCACACTTTGAATGTCCATAATTGTCCAATGTTTGATTGAAAGTCTCGAAAGAGGCGTGTTGGGCGAACTCCCAAGTTCTTCCCAACACGTAACCAGACTCCCGAACCCAAATTCTCTTTAAAAAAGGTTTTTCAATGTTTTCCTTTAAAAATGGTGTGGCGACTCCCAAAACACAAAATTTCAAAAGATGAACAACAACCAAAAACGATTTACACAAAACATTTAAACGTTTGTTTGTTTGTTTTTTTATTTCGGAGGCCGTTCATTCAGTATTACCGCCCAAGGCCACCAAAAAGCCAACGGAGCCAGATTCGCAACCCGGCCTGCCCGAAGACACAAGTTCCGTAAAGGAGGACCCGATCCTCACTCAGCTCAAGCAGACCCAGGGGAACATTTCCCTTTGGTTCCTGCTCACATCTTCATACCCTCAATAGCTCAAGCTAGAGGAAAGTTTGGCCCGCACCATGGTCCCCGTGGACACAACTACAGATGAAGTAATTCAGATGATCGGCAACATCCACTACGGCAACATCATCACCTTCACAGATTTTGACCTGCCAAAATTTGGGGCTGATCACAATGAGCCGCTCTACATCACAGTTCAGCAGGACGAGCGTCGCCTTCCCCGTGTGCTGGTAGACGGAGGTTCCGGAATGAATGTCTTGCCCGCCAAGATGATGGACCTACTTGACATCAAGCCCACAGATTTGAAGCCTTCAGTCCACACTGTCAAGGCCTATGACTCTACCTCCTGCACAGTTCTCGGGGTTGCTACTCTAAATATTTGGTTCGGCATGCGGATGATCCCCACCGAATTCCAAGTGTTGGACATTCCTATCACTTTCACAGCCATCCTGGGGCGACCCTGGCTGCATCAAATGAATGGCGTGGCATCCACCCTTCATCAGTGTATCAAGTTCATGCAAGGCAACGAGCTAACAACAGTCTATGGCGACATCGTCACCACCGAGGGGACCAACACCAACGGCATTCCAGTGTTAGAGATCAAGCATGATAATGATATGGCATTAACCGGATTCACCTTGGAGACCTCCAAGATCCAAATATGCAGCGTGGACCTTCCACTATTTCGGGACAAAATCCCTCCCGCCATAAAGATGCTGAAACTCATGAACTTCATCCCAGGACTGGGGCTCGGCAAAAGGTTACAAGGCCAACACCAATTCATCGAAGTCAAGGACCACACTACAGTCCAGGGGCTCGGTTATGTGCCAACACCAGCTGATATCAAAGAAAACAAAAGGCTCGCCAGCACCAAGGCAGCAGCCCGCAAAAGGGGAATCTCCAACGGCACACCCAACCTCCGAACTTACAGTTTCGACCTCGCTCATTACTTCATCAAGGGAACCGACACCAAAACTGAGGGAACCGACAACAAAACTGAGGGAACCGACAAGGGAACCGGCAGCAGAACTGAGGGAATCGACAGCGGAACCGACAGCAGAACTGAGGGGACCGAGTGAAACTGATGAAGATAAGAAAGAAGCAGGGAAAGTCAGCGCAGAGACTACAGAAAGGATGGGAAAGCTAGCATGAAACCTCGAGCGTTTCAGAGGACTCAAAGCTAATCCGATAAGGGGAGCGTTCCTCGACATCACAGCTCTACTTGGACCAATTGCCATCACAATTCAGCATGAGTACACATTCAAAGGAATCCCAGACATAGAAGAACAACTCGAGACACTCTTCATGGGAAACAGACTGTTCGGGTCAGCCTCCAGGGCCACATTCGAGACAGTAACTCCAAAGCAGAAGAAACCATAATTCATAGAAGACGCTCTCAGTCGACCCGCTCTACAGAGTCTTTTTGAAGAAGTCATGGAGGTGCAAAACCTAATTGACCTGGGCTCCGAGGACAGCATGATCGCCATGATCGAGACAGCAGAAGCCAAGCCTCTCGACCCCCGAACCCTCACCAAGCATCCAGCAATGCCACTGAAAAACTGGATAACTTTCACCGGACCAAGGGCAATCCAGACAGAAATGGAAGACAAGCTGGGCCTGCACCCACATCTCCCTAAACCCGGTCTTAAACCCTTAGAGTCAGTCATTGTCAAAGTCCAATCCTCTGAAGTTTTGTTCAAATGCTGAATTTCTTATTTATGTTATGTTTGGAAAATCTAAACAAACATGAAAATGAATTGTGTAGTTTGAAACCATGTTCTAATTAATGGTTTAAGCAATGTTCTATTTCATGGTTTGAACCGTGATTTGAATTGTGGTTTAAACCGCGGTTCAAATCGTAAAATCAAACCGCGGTTCGAACCAAACCAAACGAGATAAAAAGAAATTTTACAGCCGACTACGTCATCCTTGGCTAAGCACTTGTCATTGTGCAACTTGCAAAATTCACACTTCTCATGGAAAACAAGACCGGGATGTACCCTCCAGTCATTTTACCTATACCCCCTCTTCACTTCAGCCATTGGCACTAGGCCATCCAAGGGCCTGAGATGGTGCTGGACTGGACATAATATCTCTGGTCGATCTCTAAGCTAGACCAGCACTGAGTGCCTACCTATGCAAACTATCTCAGCCTCTCAATCAGTTGGCTTCTCCACTCTGGTCGCCACACTTGTCTGGGCACACAAGGATACTTAGAAGTAGAGGCAAACTCCCAACCTTGTCGACTCTCTACCCGGATACATGATTGTTCCACCCCGACACTTTGCTCGACATGGGAAAAATTAATTTGGGCTGATTGGGATCACTCATAATCACCACAAGTCGGGAATCCTCTTTGTAAGTAACAGTGAAGAAATGGTGGAAGGTAGACTGACAAGGTTCGAAACCTAAGCTACGACAAAGAACGATGAAGCCGGTGAGGAGCCTAACGACATTGGCACCAAGCATAACCGGGACGGCTTGCATATCCTCAAGAAACTCATTTATGAATGGATCTAATGGGAGACGGAGACCAAGTTGAAATTGCTTAAATAAAAAATGGACGTGGTTGAAAGAATACATAAACTCCCTCATGGCTTCCTCATCCTTAAGGGGGTAGGACAGGGACATAACTAAGGCGATACTCCTCCCTCGACACCCCATACTTAGAGTAAAGCTTCTAACATGGGCTCACCGGCCTTAATGGGTTTGGGCCTAGGAACGTACACCCTACCTTGGCCTAATCTACCCCGGCCTCTTCCTCGGCTTCCAAATGGTTCTCCCTCAGAAAATGAATCAACAATCCTTGTCGATATAGAAGGACCACTTTCTCTTCCCATCATGGCTGCACAACACAAAAGAATCAAAGGGTTATTATTTGGCCAAGGCATATGGAAGACGAGGAAAAGGAAGAACATCCCTCCTCGTCCTGCAAACTAAAACTGAGGAGGGAACCTTACCCAACAATGGAGGTCGCTCCAGATGGTCGGACTTCAAATAGTACATGTTGATGTGATCAAGGATCTCAGTAAAGACATGGATCACGACGATATTGGGTGAATTAACATTAATCCGGTCTATCCTAAACTGGCTAGGGTAACCGACGTCGGTTATAGGGCTTTGATATCTTGTCAAAATTTCCCCTATTTTTGCCAGACTTAACATCAGCCATGGCCCGTCAGTCCTGTGGTAGAGCCTAAAGTTTTGGGTATGGCAGCCGTAAAGGGCATTCGGGTTGCTCCTCCATGTTCTTGCCATTTCTAAAGAACGACGAAGGAACAAGAGATTTACTCAAGAAAAGCTTCAAGAAAGAACTCAACAATGGCGGTTTCTCTAAACCCATCAAGAACACGCAAAAAACCACAGAAAATCAAACCAAATGCAGAAAATAAAGAAGAAAGGAAGAAATTATACCTTAAATCGAAGTTTGATGAAGAATGAACTGATGAAATCGAGTACAATGGCACAAATCTAGGTAACGGAACCACGAAATCAAGAACACGAAGATAGCCATTTCAAGCTTGCTATTTCTTTCTCAAACTCAAAAGGTGATAAAAGATTGAAATCGTTATGAGTTTTGCCTTTTATACCCAAATCAGAAAGCGGGTATGGGTCAAAACCAGGTAAAGTGATGCCATCCTTTCCAAGCATTAAATGCTATAGTGGGTTCCCAAGGGGATGTCAGACATTGACAGACGCGCCCCATCATTGTACGACTTGAACCGACGGAATATGAAGTGACACGTGGAAAATTCGTTCAAATTCTTTTAAGTCGAGGTAGAGCACTACTTCCTCTTCGGCATAGCCGAGCTAGGTAGTCGGGGGCCAATGAACGGTATAAATCGAGGTACGAACGTGGATCCGTGACTGGCAAGGCCCAATGGATTGGGCCCAAAATATAATTCATACAAGTCTCAATTGCGACAAAGAGGGTGAGCATTCCCTACTTGCTCGTATTGCCTCCTCGCCATTCCCCTATGTCGACCTAGACAAAGCAGGCGCATAGTGACTAAGGCCCAACTAGGATCCTATGTCGACGAAGCATCATCATAATCTAGGCCGAGGAAGGCATCCCTCCAAGGCCGAGCAAAGCTCCCCTTGAAGACGAGGAACCCCTCCTCGGCTATCAACAAAGCAGAAATGGGCTTTCCCATTTCTCCACCTCTCCTCTTCGGCATAATCTAAGCCGACCAAGCAATACAAGCCGAGGAGACTCCTCATCGGCGCACGTGCAGAATACATATTCTAATCTTACTCAAAAAAGGACTGTGAACAGTTATAATTCTCTTAGGATTATAACCTTATCTCACACGAATTCTCATCCAACAAGGATTGAACAGTTATAATCCTCCTTGGAGTAAAATCTTATCTCCATGCATTCCTATCCAACAAGGATTATACAATGCTATACATATATAAAAGACATAATTCACATTTTTTTGTAACACATCTTTTGACTCTAAACTCTTGTCAATTGATTTCTCTCTCTCAAGGCAAATACTTACTCTCATGTCGAAGGGCCTTCGCCGGTGAAGCCCCGGCTAAGTTTACGTATTTGTTCATCTTTTTTTCAGGCTATTCAATCGCCAGGATGCAACCTGCTGCTTGATTTGGGCTTATCCGAACGTTTTTTTCATCATCAAGAGGTAATGTTGATTTGAAGGAGAATATGAAGATTTGAAGAGGGAGAGTTTGAAATATAGAGGAAAAATCAACTTGATTTGAAGGAGAGAAGATGAAGCTGAAACAGGTCTACTCCGCTAGATTGGCAGGCTTAGGGACGAGCTGGATCGAGGGCTGACGGATCCGGGCCATGGGCTAAGCGGGTTGACCGTGGACTTGGACCCAAAATGGCCATAACCACATTTTGAGACTCATTTATTTGGATGTTGGACTATAGTTAGACAGTAATGTACCCCCCAAATAAATACTTTCACGAGGTATCTATCAATGAAATTTCAAATCAAATAGACCGCTAGTTACGAATATTTCGTAAAAAAAAAAAAAAAAAAAACTATTAAAAAGGGTAAAGGAAACTTTATAATCCCTATATCCTATACTAAGTGCCAACCTTAAGAAAATGAGATTATATTGTTTGTATATACTCCCTTCGTCCCAGCCGAAGTGTCCGAAAAGAACAATTGCACGAGAATTAAGGAAAGTGATGTAAGAAAGAGAAAAGTTTAAATGTTGTGAGTATGAAAAATTAAATAGAAGAGAGAATGAGTGGGAGGAATAGTTAGGAGAGAGAATATTGTGAGTGTAAAAGTAAAGTAGGAGAGAGAATGAGTGGGTGGAATAGTGAAAAAACTTTCTTTTTTTAGGTATGAGACATTTTAAATGGGACGCCCAAAATAGAAAGTTGGGACACTTCGGCAGGGACGGAGGTAGTATTATTTATAACATATTAAAATTTTAAATGTGATTATTATTTTTTTTTTCAAAAAAAAAAGTTGAATACCTAAAAATGGACACTAATCTGTGGGAAATATATCATTAATCTTAGATGTATTCAAGGTATAAGCAAATACTCCCTCCGTCCCTAAAAGTTTGTTCCATTTGACATTTTTGTTGAACTTTGACCACAAATTTATGAGAGATTAATCATGTTCATGAAATTCTAAAAGTTGTTGTTGATAATATTATTAATGGTGAATCAATAGGAATTTTTAGAATTTCATGAACATAATTAAATTGTCATATATTTATTTGTGGTCAAAGTTCAACTAAAAAGTCAAATGGGACAAACTTTTAGGGACGGAGGGAGTAAAACATAATCCACAAAAACATTGATAAATAATATCGTCGCAAACTGAGTATTTAATTTTGTTATCAAATTTAAACATTATTTCGGATGGACAATAATTCAAAAAAAATTCAGTGATCAAATATAGTTAGCTCATGGTGAGGTCCCCCCATCTAACATATATAGGCGTTGATCTAAGTTAAATTGTCGCACTTCTAGTAGTTGAAATGAATTTTTTTTTTTTTTATTTGTCTATATAGGTTGATAACATATACTCTCTCCGTCCCAATAAAAGCTTCACTAATTACCCAAAAGGGCGTCCCGTTAGAAGCTTCATCTTTCCTTTTTTGGCAAAGAATCTTTACTATTTTCTCCACTCATTCTCTCTCCTACATTATTTTAATACTCACAACACCATTATAATTTACTATTTTCTCCACTAATTCTCTCTCCTATTTTCAAATTACACTCACAATATTTTTTTTTCCCTCTCATTTCCATAATTTGCGTGTCCATCCAAAAGGGTGAAGCACTTATTGGAACGGAGGGAGTATAGAAAGAGAAAAAGGATGTATATATAAAGGTAGGTATTGCGTCAAATTCTAGTTGTTGAAATGATAAACCTTAGTGACTAATGACTATGAACAAGATATCAACATCCAAAATATGTCCCAAGTTGAATATCCAATAAAATATAAAAATATTTATTAAAAATTATTTTTGAAAGATGGATATTATATAATTAAAAAAATCATACAAATGACATTTATTAGTTGTTTATAACTGATAAATGCATTTATCATTTTTTTAAAGAGTATTTTATGCTTGATATTTGGTTAAACAACTAATAAATAAGTTATTTAACTAATAAATGCATTTATAAGTTATAAATACGAAATTTTTGACCATTCAATTTTTTTAAATTAATTTTTTGTAAAATCATAACTTACGTTTTTTTTTGTGGTAGTTTTTGGTAAAAACTCCTAAAATTTTAAATATATTTTTAATTAGAGCAAATTTAATTTGTTTTTAAACATTTATTTTGAAACAGGAAAAATGTTAATAGTCCACAAACGCCGTTATAGCAAAACAACAATCAATTTAAGATAATTGGAGTCAGTAGTTTATGAAATTCTAAAACTTACCAAAATAAATACAGACTATAAAGCTTTTATATTAGTCTTTTTATTTTATAAAGATAATCTTACTTTTTTTATTAATGAGTTTGGTACATTTTTTTTCTTTAAAGATTCCCTACTGTCTTTGTAAAGTTATAGTTAGACAAAAAAAATATTAATTTTTATAGTCAACTCAATTGAAATTTAAATATTAATTAAAAAAAAAATTAAATATTGTATGCAATTCTAAAAATTGTTATTGTTTGATCATTAGTATTGCTTTTTTTATATATATATAAGAACCATTGAAAATATTTTCAATAATAATTTTTAGAATTGCATGTAAAAACATTAAAATTTTCATAAAATTATAATTAAAATTTAAAAAAATTGATTATAAAAATTTAAGTGAAAACGGAGATAGGAGATTTATTTAATCCTTTTGTAGGTCTAACTTACTATCAATTGGCTTTAAATCGACTAGTAGCAGAAAACCCAAGTGAAATGACCTCCAAGATTCAAGGAGGAATTAAACCCGCCCGCCCCTTGCGGGAAAATAGGCCAACAGCTAGCGCAACTAACTATTTTCAATCACTATTCAAGAGTTCTTCAATCATCTGCAAAGCTACCATTTCCTCCTCTTTGCCAATTACCTCATTATTCCGGCCGATCGGATTAATCTTCGGTACTGTCGTCACAGCTGCTTCCTCCGGTGGCGCATTGTTGCTCTTTTTTCCGAGCTCTACAGTCATGACCCAGTTGGAGTCCGACTGTTCCCCGGCCCGCTTCTGCCAAACTCCGATATGAGAGCTCTCCGGATCCAGCCTAAGGCATGTCAGAGAAGGAGACGGAGATTTGCAGCACTTGCGAAGCTTCGCGCTCAGTATAGCGGAAAGATCAGTTTGTGAAGACGATGTCGTCGTCTGCGTAGACTTATCTGTCGGGGTTTTCGCAATCGGGAAATTCGTCTTGGCATTACGTCCGCTCATTAGCACCGCCGCCTCGTCATAGGCTCGAGCCGCCTCTTCCGCAGTCTCGAATGTCCCAAGCCACACCCTTCTCTTCCTATTCAATTACACGCAGATCAAATTCTACGAATTAATCCAACGTGTGTGAATGATCGTGTTCAAGTGTGTATAACTAAAGAAATGTATGATGATCATGGGTGAAAGCAAGTAAAATCGTATAAAATGTTTAGTTTAGTTAGGATGCACTGAAGTCGTTTGTAGAAATGATTGAGAAAAAAGGAAGGTGGGAATATATAAACGTACAGAAGAGGGTGGCGAATTTCGGAAACCCAGGAACCCCAGTGGCGTTGTCTGACACCTCTGAACTTCTTTGAGTTTGATTGTGCCATCTTAATCTTCTGTCAGAATACTAAGTTTGAGAGAAAGAGAGAGAGAGAGAGAGCTGAAAATGAAAATGCGGAGGTTGAGAAGTCAGAGAGAGGGAATTATAATGGGGGGATTTCAGAAGCAATAAATGTTGAAAAGGTACCTATAAATGCTTTTGTTTTTTATCTCACTTCACAGTTCACACATCTTCGTCGGTGAGTTTTCAACTTAACGACATGTTCTTTATTCCTAGGGCTGGCAAAATTAATGGTCATTTTCCGGCCCTCTTTATTCTATGCGTACAAAGAACAGAAAAATAAAAAATGCATTGTCTAATATAACTACTCGTTTCACAAAATAAAAGTTTTTAGAGACTGATCTTGTACCATGCTTTACTCACTTGTATTTTTTAAATTGCACTACAATTACTATTACCTCCGTCTCAGTTTAAAATTATATTTTTTTTTGTCCGTTCCAATATTAGCTTCTTAATTTCTTCTACCATAACTGGTAAAATGTGAGCAATGTTTTACACAAGCTTGTCCTTTTAAAATTCATAAAATTACAAAAAAAATTATTACTTATCAATCTACTTTTCACCCGATTGTTTTATGAATAGTTTTGGACAATTCTGTCCTAAATTTACAATAATTGTTGAACGGTATAAATCGAGTACGAACACGGGTCATAAAACGGGCAAAGCCCAATGGATTGAGCACAACAGAAAATATAAACAAATCCTAAATACGACGTATGAAATGGGCTTCTCTACCTACCTATGATCGTCATTTCCACCTCATCCTAGTTCTTATGCGACTTGGACATAATTATCCATTTCTATTACTAGGACGACCATAGAACTTACCTATGACGACGTGGATATAGTAGAGCGATTTTATAAGGGTTAATGACAATTTAGGGCCTGTAGTATAGGGACATTACCACATTGGGGCCCGAAGTTCAAAAACTATCAATTTAGGGCCTTAATTTACAATTTTGATCAAATTGGGGCTTTTTGACGGAAAACGTTAAAAAAAACCGTTAAGTGATCATGTGCGAAACATGTGACATTTAGTGAGGGCATTTTGGTCATTTTACATTCAACCCAGACTTCAGGCCCTAAATTGACATTCTCTCTCTCTCTCCCTCTCCAAAAAAACATTAATCCAAAAATTAAACCTCAGCAACGCAATCAACAAAACCCCACCTTCTCCGTTCTCCAAATCAACGTCGCCGCCATCTCCATTCTAACTCTCCTCCTCCGGCCAACCCACCTTCTCACCCACGCAACCAATACACTCAGCAACACCATCAACAAAACCCCAACAGCTACACACCCAACAAAAACTCAGCAGACCAGATCAAATTTCATATGAAAAGTGTCACTCCAATCACCTTTTCCAAATAATTTCACCCTTTTTAGATACTAATTCATCAAATTAGCAACCCCTTCAGTTCATGGAACCTCAAATTCTTGATGGGTCATCAAAATCTTCACCACTTGAGGAGGTTGATGAACATGTCGGAGATGAAATCAAAGAAGGAGAACCCCTAAGTGTAGTTGATACAGATGATATGACTGGATTTGGCAGCGGAGGTGCAATTGGAATTGTGGGTATTAAAGACGAACCGATTTTAGTTATTGATGAAGATGATTTTGGTGGTGCAGAGGGTGGTGCGGCGACTCCGATTGAGGGATTAAGAGATGGAGGGCCAACGCCGTTTTTGAAGAAAACGTTTGAGATGGTGGATGACCCAAAAACTGATTCAATCATATCTTGGGGTGATTCGAATGCCAGTTTTGTTATTTGGAAAAGGGGTTTGAAAAAAAATCGGACCTGGTCTGCTGAGTTTTTGAGACAAAATCAGATGAGTCTAGCCGAAAAATTGAATGAGTTTGGGTCTTGATTTGGTTCGGTTAGACTTGATGATTTAGTTTGTTTTGGTTATTCAATTGGGGCTTTGTGGTGGCTGTTGTACTGGGTTTGTGGTGGCTGTTGTACTGATTTGGGTGGGATGGAATTGTCGGTGATGAAATCAAAAAGAAGGGGAAGATGAGCTGGGTTCGGAGGAGAAGAGGCGGAGGGATTTGAAATGGGTGGTGGAGAGACGGGAGAGATTGGAGAAGACGGTGAGTTAAAGAAGGGGTGACTTTGAGGTGGAGATGTGGGGTTCGTGTGGTGGTTGAAGGTGGCGGAAATGGAGGAAATGGCTTGGTGCCGGGATTAATGGGGGTGTGGAGGACGATTTGGTGGCCGGAGAAGGCGGGTTTTTTTTAGGGGAAATAAATATTTTTATTTTATAAAATCATGGTGATGGTGGGGCAGTGGTGGTGTTGATGACAGTGGCAGCGGTGGGTTGTTGGTGGTGCTTGCAGCGGTGGGTTGTTGGGTGGTGGATGTGTCTGGGAATGAGTATAAACATGTGTGGTGTTATTTTTTTTTTCATGAATATTTGAATTTTTTTGGTTAGTGTATTCGTATTATTAATATAAGAATTAATAATGTAGTTATTAATTTGGAAATAATATTTGATATTTCCTCCGTCTCAAAAATGAATATTCAAAAATAATAAATTAAAAAATAAATTAATTTGGAAATAATATTCCATATTTCCTCCTCTCAAAAATGAATATTCAAAATTAATAAATTAAAAAATAAATTAATTTGGAAATAAATTAGTTATTATTATTATTTTATTATTATTATTATTTTATTATTATTAATTTTTGTAAAAAAAAACTAAATATTTTTATTTATTATTTTATAGGAAAAATGTCAATTTAGGGCCTGAAGTCTGGGCTGAACGCGAAATGACCAAAATGCCCTCACTGAATGTCACATGCCTCGCACATGGTCACTTAACGGGGTTTTTTAACGTTTTCCGTCAAAAAGCCCCAATTTGATTAAAATTGTAAATTAAGGCCCTAAATTGATAGTTTTTGGACTTCGGGCCCCAATGTGGTAATGCCCCTATACTACAGGCCCTAAATTGTCATTAACCCATTTTATAACTAAGGCAGAAATAATGATATATGTCGATCAGGGCATATACCTATGCCGACCAAGGCATACGAATATGTCGATCAAGGTACACCTACACTACCAGAAAAACATGCTTTAGCGGCGAAAATTTCCGTCGCTAAAATCAAAAATTCCGTCGCTAAAGTTAAACACCGACGGAATTTTTCCGTCGGTGGTCCGCCGCTATCATCCCGCCGCAGTGGTCCGACGGATCAAATTTCGCCGGTATATTTTGATTTTACAGACGGAATTAATTCCGTCGGTGATCTTTTGACATTAGCGACGGAAATTTCCGTCAGCGACGAAATTTTCGTCGCTGTATTAATTAATTTTAATTAAATTTTAATTTCAACGACGGAAATTTCCGCCGGTGAAATAAAAATTTAATTAAAATTAATTAATACAGCGACGGAAATTTCCGTCGCTGAATTAATTTAATTTTTATTTTCACCGGCGGAAATTGCCATCGATGTAATAAAAATTAAATTAAATTAATTTCAGCGACGGAAATTTCCGTCGCTGTATTAATTTAATTTAATTTAATTTTTATTTTCACCGGCAGAATATTCCGTCGCTGAAATAAAAATTTAATTAAATTAAATTAATTTTAGCGACGGAAATTTCCGTCGCTGTATTAATTAATTTTAATTAAATTTTTATTCCAGCGACGGAATACTCCGCCGGTGAAAATAAAAATTAAATTAAATTAAAATTAAAATTAATTGATATAGCGGCGGAAATTTTCGTCGCTGGAATAAAAATTTAATTAAAATTAATTAATACAAATGACGTAAATTTCGATCGATAATGCAATAAATTAAAAAAAAAATAATTTAAAATATCAATTAACCAATTTTTTTTTGTACCTGATATAACAATTCAATTGATAAAACTAAAACTATAAACTAAAAACCAAATATCAGCGTACCAAACTAAAAACCAAATATCACCGTACCAAATCGGGAGGGGGGAGAGGGGGGAGGGGGGGTCGGAGCTTCCGCGGGTACCAAATATCACAAATGTTATAAAATAGTATCAATCAGCGTACCAAACTAAAAACCAAAATCACCGTACCAAATCGGGAGGGGGGGAGGAGGGGGTCGGGGCTCCCGCGGGTACCAAATATCACAAATGTTATTACAAACAAGTCTAAAATAGTACGTAATCAACTCGGGGGGAATTGGGGGGGGGCTGGAAATTACCCTGGTGCAGATTCTCCATATGTGCCATCAACATCGCAAATTTTCTATCAGTCTCTGCCTAACGCCGATCATTGTCCTCCTGCATCTGCGCCTGAGCCTCCAAAGCCTCCGCAAGCTTTGCCCTAGCCTCTGCAGCCTCGCGTCTCTCCTCAGCCAACTCAGCCTGTAGAGTGTCGATCCTCGGATCATTATACCTGGGCGGGAAAACATTTGGCCGACGGCCGGTCGACGTCGATGGGCATTGCCGCCCGTAATCCCCCATCCCTAACACTCGGTCTCCTCTCTTTGGATGTCCCTCCGAGGTGACCGAGCGCCAAACATCAGGCACGAAGGAAACGGGCTGGCCGGGAGGCGTACCTTCGGGAACAACGGCGGCTTGATATGTACTATGTCAAAATAAAACAAACAATTATAATCATATGCACAATGTAATGTACATAAATAAATTTACATATTCAAAATCAAGTCATTTAATGATAGTTTACTTACAAAGGCATTAGCAGAGCAATCGTCAACCCATTGCGGAGTTTGATCGGGCGATATAGGAGTTCGAACATGGGTGCTAACGAAAACATCCAAAAAACTGACATTCGGGCCATGTTTCTTTTCCTATAAATAAAATAAGCGAGATTATTATTTTGAAATTGTATAAATACAACATACGTACATAAACCTATTTAAAAGTATGCATACACTATTACATTTAAACTAACATACATACCATACGATAGTGATGCTCGCCGACCCCGATCGTCCCCATCGTATGCTTTGTCGCCGACCCCGAGGAGCCTGCTCTATTTGCCTTAGCCTGTTCGGCAATAGCTATCGCCCCATCCTACGCCCAATGTTCGCAAAAGCGAAGAAACACCTCCTCGGTCATTCAAGTAGGTGTCAAGGGCTGTAATTTCGCCTCGAGCCGCTTAATAAAAAATTTAGACTTCGTGTTACCTATAAAAAATATGAATATCTCGTAAACATATTATGATAACATTATAAAATTAAAAGAGTATAATCATTGTTAATTAAACTAATTAAGGATAGATAATTATGTTACCAATATGATCCCGAAATAACTTCGAACACTGTTTATTGAAAACATATCTAGCCGTCGCCTCGTCGATATCCGGCGTCCATGTAAATTTCCCCTACAACATATAATGATAACATTACAAAACTAAAAGAGTATAATCATTATTAATTATAACATTTTAATAACAAACTAACATTTAAGTTTTAAATAAAAACCATTAACACATTACCTTAAACTCCTCCCAAGCATTCTCCTTCTCCCCCGGTGGCAATGATTTCCAGTTGGGCCAACACACTGATCTCGCAACCTGGATAGATCTTCTCTTTTGCAGAGTCCATAGCTTCTATAAATTTCTTGGCTGCAGGGGTTGGTTCTTGCTGTTGGTTCTCTGACCAATCGAATTCAGGACCGGCTGCATCCCTAACCATATATTTCATATTCAAAGGTGGTTCTTCATTATTAGAATAATAGGTTCGGGTTCGGGAGGTTCATGAATATTCCTGGGGGGATTATTCGCAACATTTGTGCGCAATATCATTTGCTCACCATGACAAGTCCACCGTTTGTACCCAACTTCAAACCCGTTATGCAAAAGATGTTTTTGAGTATCGATCAAGCTTAGATACTTGACATTACAACACCTGGTGCATGGACACCTAATCTTACCATCATCATTCATGTGACTGGGATTTGATTCAGCAAATTCAATAAACCCCTTCAACCCTTTTATAAACTCAGGATTGATACTGCTATGATTCGGCAACTTCCGCTTATACATCCAACTACGATCATCGTTGACAGGCATCACTCCTGCATTGCAATCCATATATTATACTTACACTCAATTTAATCGACGGATGAAACAAAATTGGGATGTTAATAATTATTTGATTTCATAATATATTAACAGTTTAGAAGTAATTAACGTATTACCATTCCCTAAATTTGAATTACAAACTTAAAAGCAACATAGATCTTCATAAAATAAATTTAAAACTTCTATCTCATATTTAACAATATATTAACAGATCTTCTTAAAAGTGTCTAGGAACTCGTTCCCGCTCCCGAACTCGAATCTCTACTCTTCCTCTGCCTCGGTCCCCGAGAGGTCTTTGGTCTAGGTATGTCGAAAAAGTCAGTCTGACCTCGTTCTGGCTCAGGTATCGTGTGAGCCGGTGGATAAATCAGTATGGTAGCTCTCAGTACTGCTCTTTCCTGCCTCAAGGCCTCTTTACGAGCTATCACTTCGGGTTCATTTCTTAAAGCAGCTCTCCGAAGCTCCCGTCTCTCATAATTGCAATGTCGCCAGTGATTTCATCAGGGTTGCTCTTGGCCTCTATGTCTCTTAATGTCCGACTGGAAGAATAGTCTACCCCAAAATACTCTCGGCGTCGAGCCTCTATCATCAGCTGTACAAGACCTTGCTGCTCCTCGTACCATATCAGATACTCGGTGGTCAGAAATGTGATACCTCTAGTCAGATGGAGTAGTGGTCGTATCGGAAGAAAGCCCTCTAGTAATGCTCTGCCAAAGAAATGTGTAGTCTGAGGCTCAGTCATAATCATCGGCATGGTATTAGTCGTCAACTGCTCTCTCAAAGTCCGAATGAATTACTGCTGCGGGTATCCGTCTTTGTCTGCTCACTAGAAATGGAATGCAAAAGGATGATACATGTAGTCCCGTGAAGTCGGACAATCAACGGCTCGTCCTGAATATCTCTCATAGTCTGCAATCCCGATCCGGAATCCAATAGTACGAGAGTTTGCGGTCTCATATCGGGCGAGGCCAACCTCCTATGCCAACTCTCGGTGGCGGCATCCCTCAATATCTGTGTTGTCCGGTCGCCCCAAGGTAATGCGCGTCTGCCCCCCTCGGCAAAGTGGCGAGATCAAGCGCAATTTCTCATACGGCCACAATGATAGTAATTTGGGGTGCTGAACCCATGTACTCGGATCCTCCGGCTAATCTATCAATGCCGTGGTATGTCTCCGCTAGCAGCAGTGGAATGATGTCCATCGCTCCTGTCCGTATTGAATATGCCTGATGTCAACTCCTCGATCACCTCTCACCGCCTAATGATCTCTAACGGCGTAGCCGGACACACTCCGATGTAGCCGCGAAGTAGTGCGCGAGACAGAATGAGCAACATGAATATATCTAAGGAAGTGGATAGATCAAACGATCACAAGGCTGGTCCGACTCAATCTGGCTATATGAGTCAAGTCTATGAATCTATCGTCAACGACAATGTCCGATACCCAGTCTGTTGATAATCCCAAGAATTCAGATAGTTGCTCCGTAACTGATCGTCTGTCTCGGGGAAATGCCACAATCCTCGACTCAGCCACACCAGTCAGTGCTCGGAAATCCTCCATCGTTGGCATCAGATCGTTGTACGATAGGGTGAACACATGTCGCTTTGAATCCCAAAAGCACGAAACAGCTCAGAGCAGATCCCAATCAATCTTCCAATCTTTTAGAGACCAGATGCATGGCATGCTATACCTCCTGTCAATAAGTTTCCGGTGTTGTTTTTGGTGAAAGTGCGAGAGTCCAAGAATGTCTTGTTGAAATTGATACTCTCGGGAAACAATTTCTCCATTGTAATGCTCCATGTTGCCTTAAATTGGGCCTGCTGGGATTTTTTACCTATTAATATTGTGAATAATTGTAAATTGTTAATATTTAAAATTGGGGTTGGCTTCATAGTATCAACAAATCTTGAGCTCTAGTTCAAACTAAACTAAAGGATAATGGTGTCCCTACCTAACCACTTACGCCCCTAGATATAACTTTATACAAATTAATTGTCATATAGGTTTCAAATTTTACAATTCTTTAGCAATATAATTATTAAGCAAATAGTATATGCTTTCAACCAGCTTTATCCAGCATGAAACCTAATTAAGCCAGAACATTTACTAATTTATTTTTATCTCTTGTTATAGCAATATAATTATTGTGCACTTTATTAATATATGTTTCAGGCAGCTTAGTTCGTTAGGTAGTTGAAATTCAACACTTGTTGACCTGGAATCAATACCTACTCTATCCTTTAAGTGCATGTTTGATAAACCTATCCCATCCCGAAATGCACGATTATATGAAATGCAAATATCACTTTGTCTACTTGCTTTATAATCGAAAATAAAGAAATTTCGGCTTTTGGATAGACCTAAATTATTACTATTGTGAATAATTTTAAGTATTAATATTTAATTCTTTGTTGTAAAATATATAATTTTACAATGATGAATTAAATTAACATTTATAAACAAGATGAGAGTCTTTCTCATCCACAACTATCAAAACCCTATCCAATCTTTGACCAAGAAAGACAGAGCAAACAAGTTCTCGACTGTCTGAGCAAAAGATTTTCTGTTTAATAAGAATTTTTTTTCAGTTTCACTGTCCTCTTCTCTCTAAGGATCTCAAACATCACAGCCATGTTTGTGACAGTGCCTGTTTTACTCTTCACTGGTGTTATGCGGTCACAAGTAAAAACAAGGTAACAGTATAACACCAGTGAAGAGAAAACAGACACTGTCACAAACATGGCTGTGATGTTTGAGATCCTTAGAGAGAAGAGGTCAGTGAAACTGGAAAAACTCTTATTAAATAGAAAATCCTTATCTCAAACAGTGGAGAATTTGTTTGCTCTGTCTTTCGAAACGAAAGATGGACGGATTTTGATAGCTGTGGATGAGAAAGGCTCTCATCTTCTTTATATTTTAAGATGCTAACCACCAACCACAATACCATATAAGCAGTGCCACTAAGAGTTTTCTTCCTAATTTTAGACAATGAATAGGAGTCTAATTCCTTAACAATACTTCCATCCAAGTCTTCCTAATTTTAGACATTCACCCCCCCCCTCCTCCTTTGACTTTACACAAGATCCGACCTAAGGTGCATCTAGGGTGCCAGGATTGATATCAGGCGCTCAATCGTAGGCGACATACATCACCGTCCGCGATGCCGTCAATCGCCCCAAAATGGGATCTAGAACTAGATGTTCCTAAACTCTTTCATCCACAGTTTTCTTACTTATTTGTTTGTAACTGAAGCAAATAAACCATAAAGAGTATCTATGTAAAGCCATTTCAAATATGACATAAGCGAAGTTCCTAAACTCTTTCATCCACAGTTATCCCACTAGATGTAAGAATCATGGTGCTGCTAAATAACTCTTTATCAATTATTTTGTGATTTTCATAGATACTCTTTATTCTCAGTTATGGTTCTCAAAGCACATTTTATGATTTCAGGTACTACACCTTAAATGTTGGTTTACTTATTTACGCGACACGTATATACAGAAACTGTATCCTAGTTTGTTTCATATAAATGAATTTGCAACAAAAACTTATCATGATCAACAACGATGCCTTTTATCAACTACCCCCTTCTCCAACAAGAAGGTCTCAGCTTGTCTTTACACAAATTTTAAAAATGTCTTTGACTTCAAATGCTTTTCCTTTAATGCCCTAATCTGTATCCTGTATTGGTTTCTCTATCTCATCAAAAAAAATTGATAAGAAAAGAAGTGTATATATTATCTCTGCCTCAACAATTAAAAAAGGCACTTTAGACTCCCCAAAACAAAACACATATCCTGACTCAATTTCATATCAACTTCTCCCTCCATCCAAATTTAAGCATCTCAAATTGTCTTTACACGAGTTTAAGAAAGTCCTTCACTTCAAATTGATAAGAAAAGAAGTGTATATATTTTGTTTCTTATTTATGTTTTGCATTAATCTGGTTCACGGATCATGGGCACGAAGTGGTAAGGTTACTCTACAGCTGATAATCCTAGACCCACTGAGTCCTTGCAAGTTAATAGCTCAGCTAGCTGCAAATGAACAAGCCTACAACTTTCAACGCCAAAGGACAAGGTTTCCATTTTCATGTTTCAGTTAACTCTTTAATCTACTGTTCGACATTAACAAAAACAGATATGAAGGGATTAAAACCTAAGATTAGAGTAGACGAAATTCACATCAAACTCAAACAGCATCGTAACAGCAAAAAAATAAAACATTTACATGAAACATCAAAAGAAGAAATCCGTAACTTACAAGGCAAATCGAAACTGAGCACGAAGACAAGTTAAGTAAATAAATCAAATCTTGGAACCAATGCTTAATTAAAAAAATTCAATACTGAAAATTTACACAAATACACACAAACGCAAATCATAAACAACTCATGACAGAGAGACGATTGTATCACGAAATTTACCGTTAAAGGATCTCACCGGCGACTGAAGAATCAATGGAGAGGACGGCGTGGCGGCAGCAGCTCGAGACGGAAACGGTGGAGAGGGTAGACGGCGAAGCTTCGTCACCGGAGAGGGTGGAGGCGGCGGCGTACGCGTGACCGTGAGCGAGGGAAGAGAGAGAGAGATGAGAGATCGCTAGTTGTGGCGGGGAGAGAGAGAAAAATTAGGGCGTAAATGATTTCAGAGAGGGAAAATTAGTATTTATATTTAACCTCAGCGGCGGAATTATTCCGCCGCTAAAAATTAATTCTACCGACGAAATTAAAATTCCGCCGCTAGAATTAATTTTTAGCGGCGAAATTAATTAATACTAATTTAATAAATATCATTATTTTTATTTATATAAAACATGAAATTTATTTTAAATTACTCTCAAAAAAATAAATATGAGTCAATAAATATTATTTTTGAAAAAATAAATAAATCATAAATATTAATTAATTTTAATTTAATAAATATCATTATTTTTATTTATATAAAACATGAAAATTATTTTAAATAAAATTATTTTAAATTACTATCAAAAAAATAAATATGAGTCAATAAATATTATTTTTGAAAAATAAATAAGTCATAAATTAAAATAAAATAAAAATATAGCTAAACAAATTTTAAAAAATCTAATTAACACCGACATAATTATTCCGCCACTACTACCACCACTACAATCACTACTACCACCACCGCACCACCACCGTACTATCACCACTACTATCACTACCACCCTTACCCTGCCTATACCTTACCCCACCAACCCCAAACCCTAAACCTAAACCACTTACCCTAAACCTAACCCTAAACCCTAAAAACCAAACCACAACCTAAACCACTACCCTAAACCACCTCCCTAAGCCACCCCCACCCCTAACCCCACAATCCTGACCCCATATCTGCCACCTATATACCACTATCACGTACAACCACTAGGACCATTACTATACCACACCACAACTATTACTACTACCCACCACCGCACACCACCACAGCACCACCACCACCACCACCACTATATATCACCACTACAATCACTACAACCACCATGTACTACCACCGCCACCACTCCACCACTACTATCACAACCACTACCACCATTAATATACCACACCACAACTATTACTACTACCACGACCACGCACCACACCACCGCACGCACCACCACCACCATTATACCCCTATCACAACCACTACCACCATTATTATACCCCAAAACCCTAACCCCTAAACCCTAACCCCTAAATCCTAAACCCTACACCCTAAACCCTATACCCTATATACCCTATACCATATACTATATACCCTATACCATATACTATAAACCCTATACCATATACTATATACCCTATACCCTATATACCTTATACCATATACTATATACCCTATACCATATACTATATATCCTATACCCTATACCCTATACTATATACCCTATACCATATACTATATACCCTATTCCCTATATACCCTATACCATATACTATATACCATATACCATATACTATATACTCTTTACCCTATACCCTATACTATATACCCTATACCATATACTATATACCTTATACCCTATACCCTATACCATATACCCTATACCATATACTATATACCCTATACCCTATATTATATACCCTATATCATATACTATATACCCTATACCATATATACCATATACTATATACCCTATACCATATAATATATACCCTATACCCTATACCCTATACTATATACCCTATACCATATACTATATACCCTATACCATATACTATATACCCTATATCCTATATATTATACTATATACCTTATACTATATACCCTATACCATATACTATATACCCTATACCCTAAACCATATACCCTACACTCTATACACGATTTGTTTTTTTTTTACCGGTGCTTGCATTAATAACTGGAATATGGGTGGGTGCAACCATGCAAGTAATAATTGTACTTGCAACAATAAAAGAACTTGGGCAATTAACGTTTTCAGTTAGTTTTTTAACGTTTTTAGTTAATTTTTTGAAATTCCAGCCAGTTTTTTAACGTTTTCAGTTAGTTTTTTAGAATTTCAGTCAGTTTTTTAACGTTTCCAGTTAGTTTTTTTAACGTTTTCAATTAGTTTTTCAAAATTTCAGTTAGTTTTTTGAAATTTCGGTCAATTTTCTAACGTTTCAGTTAAATTTTTTAATGTTTTCAGTTAGTTATTTTATTAATTAGTTCTAAAAATAATTAAAAATTAAATTTTATAATCACCGACGGAATGTTTCCGTCGCTGATAAATAAGAAAATAAAAAAAATTATTTATCACCGACAGATTATATCCGTCGCTGATAAATTAAAAAAAAATAATTAATCACCGACGGAATTATTCCGTCGCTGATTAATTAAAAATAATTAAAAATTAAATATTATAATCACCGACGGAATAATTCCGTCGCTGATAAATTACAAAAAATTAATTTATCACCGACAGAATATTCCGTCGCTGGTTTATTTAAAAAAAATTAAAAAATATTTGATTTTTACCGACGGAATTATTCCGTCGCTGATTAATTAAAAATAATTAAAAATTATTTATTATACTCATCGACGGAATAATTCCGTCGTTGATAAATAAAAAAATAAAATAATAATATCTTTTCACCGACTGAATAATTCCGTCACTGAGAAAGAACTAGCGACGGAATATTCTGTCGGTAAATCAGGCGCCAATTTAGTGGCGGTAAAGAAACGAATATTCGAGGAATATTCAATTTTAGCGACGGAAGTTAGCGACGGAATATTCGTTTTTAGCGACGGAAGTTAGCGACGAAATGCTTCCGTCGCTGTTGATTCTGTCGCTAAAGCATCAGTTTCTGGTAATGCTATATGTCGACCAAGGCATATACATATGCCGACCAAGGCATACGAAGATGCCGACCAAGGCACACCTATATGTCGACCTAGCCATACTCAAAATGCCGACCAGAGCCTACCAGGCTACCATCATGACAAGTGGAATGGGCTTCCCTACCCTTGGTCACTATATTACCCGGCATACCAACATGCCGACCAAGACTCTATGTCGAGTAGAAAGCCTAATAGGCATACGTATAGAAGGCACTTCTAATCCTATTACAATAAGGACTGTGGGAAATTAGGATACAAGTAGGACTTGACTACTTATCTCCCCTAACTTTCTATATAAGGCAGGATTATATATCCTACACCTATAAATACAAGTCATAATTCACATAATTCTGATACACGCATCTCTTAACTCTAAACTTTTGTTAATTGATTTGCTCTCATATACAAATATACTTAATCTCACGCCAGAGGGCATTCGACGGTAAAGCCCGGCTTAGTTTACGTGTTTATTCATATTTTTTAGGCTATTCAAACATACAGTATACAAACTCACCGCTAGATTTGGGCTGATCCGACGTTTTTGGCATCATCAATTGTTGACCCATTTTTGTCTTAATTCTTTAATAAACTTGCAAAGTGAAACTAACAATTTTAAATCAAGAAAGTATTTTTTAAGAACAAAGCAAAAAAGAAATTTATAACTTAAATACTA
Source organism: Adenophora triphylla var. japonica (assembly GCA_022495995.1). NCBI lineage: Eukaryota > Viridiplantae > Streptophyta > Magnoliopsida > Asterales > Campanulaceae > Adenophora > Adenophora triphylla. Next base: position 174,296 of record JAFEMH010002921.1, read on the forward strand.
AATATCTAAATGATATTGTAAACTTGTTATTGATATATTATTATTAAAGTACTATTAATAATAATTTTTAAATTTTATTAGAATAAAAAATCAAAATAAATTATTATTTAAACTTCAATCAAATTGAGATGCCTTAAACCCCTTGACATCGAATATTTCAGACGGTTGTGTTATGTGATTGCATCAATGGCGGAGTTAGAATTTTAGATAAACGGAGCCAAAAAAAATTTACAACGGTAAATATTATATTATGGAGTGAAAATTGGCATAAATGGGGGCAAAAATATAAAGTAGCGCAATTTTTGCGAGCAAAAACGAGAGCAAAATTGATTTAAAAAAACACCATAACTTCGAGGGTAAAATATCACATTCTCATTTTATAAGGGGTGAAATTAAAAGTTTCAAAATTAAATTTTTGGGAGCAATATATCACATTCTCATTGTTAGGTTTGATGTCTTTGATGATTGGGGATGTTTGATGTATTTGATGATTGGGGATGCCTAATTATGGATCAAAACAAATAAGTTCGTGATTTTGGAGATTTTGCGTTTGGCATGATCGTGCTGGTTATGGCACCACCGTGCCAGCTTCAACACACGATCGTGTCAGATGGTGTTTTGTCAGATCTGATGGAGCACAACCGTGCGGATCAAAGGGCATGATCATGCCAAGTAATGTTGCACGATCGTGCAAGTCAAGGCGCACGACCGTGTCGTCGTGGTTTGGGCTTTGCACTTTGGGCCGGCTGGATTCAAAGAAGGATTGGAAAAGCATTCAGGGTTAGGAATAGGGTTGTGTAAATACTCTCCTATCCCCTAACAATCAGAAATAATTCTAGCGTGATAGGCATATAATTAATTCTAGGGTTAAGAAGTTGAGTTGCTCATCTGTTTTTCAAGATTAGGATTTGCGCAGTCGTGAATTCTTGTGATCAAGAATTCGTGCAACATATAGAGATTGTGATCTGTGATTTCCCAAGTGATAATAATATTCTCTCCCTCTCCCCTTAAACGTAGCCAAGTTTGTGAACCCATTGTGTCATGTGATTGTTGTTTGATTGCTGATTTCTATTGACTCTATTATAACAAACTGGTATCAGAGCCTGATTCTGGTTGAGAAAGGTATAGGGGTATTCCGCTGCAGAAAAAGATGGATTAGGAATAGAATCACCAATTGACAAGTTCGATGGGAAGAATAGTTTTAGTATTTGGCAAATCAAGATGAAAGCCCTGTTGAGAGACAAGGGGTTGTGGGCTACAGTGGCTGCTGCAATCAGGGGTCGTCGGGATACAAAGGGAAAAGCAAAAGACGTTCCCACAAGTGTTGTTGCGGAAAGAACAACAAAGAGCTCGGAGAAGGACAATTAAGAAGGCAACTGAGAAGGAAGCAGAAAATTTGATCATGCTATATGTGAGGGCCCACTCTAAAATCATAAGGTGTCTAGATGATGATGTTCTAGCGTATATTGCAGATACTGATTCCGGAGGTGATCTGTGGCTTGCGTTGGAAGATATATTTCTAACACGATCATTGACCAACAAGTTGTATCTAAAGCAAAAGTTGTATTCTTTTTCGAATGAAGGAATGCATTCCCATTAGGGATCACCTAGATAGATTTACATCTTTATTACTTGAACCCCGTAATATAGATGCTAAAGTTGCGAATGAGGATACTGCATTAATGCTTCTTGTTTCATTACCTTTATCATATGAGTACTATGTTGACTCTAGTATCAATGGTAAAGAGAAGATCATTCTAGAGTAGGTAAAATGCTCGCTCAAGACTAGAGAGTTGCGTCGAAAGGCGAGTGGTAATAGTAGTACAGATAACATGTCAGCAGATTTGGTTGCGGGAGGCAGCAGGGATTCTAGCATCAAGAAGAAGAAGAAAGCTTCTGGTGAGAAGGGTCCGAAATATATGGATGTTTGTAACTATTTCAAGGAAAAGGGACATCGGAATACCGATTGTCCTACGAAGAATCAAGGCGAGCCTCCTACTCGTTCTGAAGCTAATGATGCTGCAGTAGATAGTAGCAGCTTGATGAGGATTATGCTCTAATAACAGTTAGATGCGTGGATTCTTGACTTTGGAGCTTCTTATCATATTAGTTCGAGTAGAGAGTGGTTTACAACTTATAAGCAGGTAGATGGGGGTAATATTCATATGGCCCACAATGTTACTTGCATGGTAGTTGGTATTGGCTCTATCAAGCTGCAGACTCATGATGGTAAGTTCTACACTTGAACGATGTGAAACATGTTTCACTTATAACGAAGAATCTGATTTCTCTTAGTTAGTTAGACGACAAAGGGTACATTTTCAAAGGTAAAGGTGGAACAGTTTGTGTATGTAAAGATTCTGAAGTGATTTTGAGAGGCCTTATGTGGAGCTCTGTATTTCCTCCAAGGTAAAACGCTTTATGGGTCAATATTGGTTGCATCATCTGAAGTGGTCAAGAAGGGTATGACAAAGCTGTGGCATATTAGGCTTGGGCACATAAGCATCAGAGGGATGCAAATACTGGCGAATCATTGTCTTTTTTGTGGTCATATGGTTAAGTACCTTAAGTTTTTTTTAGCATTGTGAACTTAGGAATATGCAGCTAAAAAGTTTCCAAAGAGTGTTAATAGAACGAAGGATAGTCTATATTACATCCACTCGGATTGTTGGGGACCTTCACGTCAGTAATCATTGAGGGGTCACAGGTATTTCTTGTCTGCGATATGTGACTACTCGAGGAAGACTTAGATTATTATTATGAAGCACAAGAGTGAATCTCTCAAAAATTTCATACAGTGAAAGACATTAGAGGAAAATCAGACAGGGAAGAAGATCAAGAGACTCCGGATAAATAATGGGTTGGAGTTTTGCAGTACTTAGTTCGATGAGTTCTGTAAAGAAGTGGAGATTTCTAGACATCTCACTATCAGGGGTACACCACAGCAGAATGGTGTCGCAAAATGCATGAATCAGGCGTTGTTAGCTAGACAAGTTGCATGCTCTCCAATGTAAGGTTGTCGAAACGGTTATGGGCATAAGCGGTTAATACAACATGTTACTTGATAAATCACGAACCTAACACATGTATCGACCTCAAAGTTCCTAATGAGGTATGGTCAGGTAAACCTATTGATTTTTCTAATTTAATAGCTTTTGGTTGTACTGCTTATTATCATTTGAATGATAGGAAGTTAGAACCGAGGGCTAGAAAAGGAGTTTTCATAGGTTATGGAGATGGTGTCAATGGATATCGAATTTGGTCTTCATCAGAGGGTAGGGTTATTATAAGCAAAAATGTTGTCTTTGATGAAGATTTTGTGCTTAATCCTATTATGAGATCTGCGATTGTACCAGGTATTGGTAATGTTGATAAATATGTGGAGCTACAAGATACTAAAGAGTTGAGTAGTACACAGTCAGATGTTAATCAGGATCTACCTTCAGAGACGAAAGTACTAGACAGTTCATCACCTATTTCTGAAGAGCATGGGTTAGCTTAAAAGAGGTCTAAACGAGCTAATTTCGGGAAGCCTATTGTGAGATATGGTTTGAAGACATGGCGTTTTATTCACTTTAGGTTGCTGAGGAAGTGGAGCCCGACCCTACGGAGCCAACCACTTTTAAGGAAGCAGTTACATGTTCAGAGTCTGCCTAGTAGCATGCAACTATGGAAGGAGATTGAGTCACTTCATAAGAATCAGACATACGAGTTAACCAAGATGCATGAAGGTAGGAAGATTGTTACTTGCAAGTGGGTTTTCAAGAAAATGGAAGGTATGTCACCATTAGAAGGGGTCAAGTATGAAACTCGTGTGGTTGCTAGAGGTTTCACACAGAGAGAGGATATTGACTACAATGAGATTTTCTCATATGTGGTTAGACACACTTCGATCAGGGTGCCATTAGCAATGGTGACACAACAGGATTTAGAACTCGAGCAGCTAGATGTGAAAATAGGTTTTATACATGGAGAGTTGGAGGAGGAGATTTATATGAAACAACCAGATGGGTTTCAGGTTCCTGGGAAAGAAGACTACGTGTGTAAGATAAAGAAGTCCTTGTATGGATTGAAGCAGTCGCCTAGGTAGTGGTATAAACGGTTTTATAGCTATATGGCAGAGATTGGTTACACAAGGAGCCTGTATGACTGTTGTATGTATCACAATAGGTTGGTAGATGGTTCGACTATCTATTTGGTTCTCTATGTTGAATATATGTTGATAGCTGCTTTCAAGAAGTCTGATATTTAGAAGTTGAAGGGTTTATATCTTCTGAGTTTGAGATGAAGGATTTGGGTACAGTAAAGAAAATTTTGGGTATAGAGATCTACATGGATAGAAGCCAAAGAAAACTGTTATTATCCCATAAAGGTTAAATCAAGAAAATTTTATAAAGGTTTGGCATGTGTACAACAAAGCCTATAAATTCTCCGAGTGTAGCTAATGCACATCTGTCTGTTGCGTTGCACCAAAATCGTCTGAAGAGAAAGAGTATATGGCTCGAGAACATATACTAGTGGAGTTGGTAGTTTGATTATGCTATTGTTTGCACTAGACCGGATGATGCCAGAGGCTAGAGATTATAGATCGAACGAAAGAACAAGAATCAATATATGAAAGCCTAAGCTTTTCTCTAATTCAAAAAATAAAAAAAAAAAAAACTAAGTTTTCGAAACCCTAAAACAACTATAAATACTATAATGAAACCCTAAAACAACTTTCAAAGGAAAAGACTAAAATACCCTAAACTAATTATTCATAAAACCCTAGAACCAGCAAAACAACTGAGGCCCGTATCTGATTTCCGCCACATAGCACGGTTGTGCTTGTTATCTTGCACGGCCGTGCAAAAGGCCTTCGAATTTCCAGTAGCTTTTGCACGGTCGAGCATGTTATTCTTGCACGGTCGCTCCACCCTTCTGAATGGTTATGCTATTTCAGGTGCACGGGCATGCGTCCGCTGTTTCCCCAATTCCGCCAGAATCTTCGTCTTATTGCTCTGTATCATCCTCCCCTTCTTTGAAGACTCGACCACGAGTCGACATCCTCGATAGGAGCATCACGATAGACCGAAGAATCTAAAATAATGAAGGTTGTGGATACATTGGCATGGCATGGCCTGGCAAATCATTCTTGCAAACATAGTCAATAATACGCCCAAGAACACGATAAATGGTCTGAAAATATGGGTCATAAGACTCAAGAAATTGCTCGTAGCATTAGACAACCCACACAGCATCACCATCCCTTCGTGCAAACCATCGCGGGTCTTGAAAGCAGTTTTCCACTCATCGCCCGGTTTGACGTGAATCTGATGATACCCGCTTCGTAGATCGCTCTTTGCGAACACCCTCGCACCATGTAACTTGTTAATTCGAGGCTAAATATCTTTCATAGGTGGTAAACCCGGGAAAATCCTGTTTGATGTCACACCGAATCCCATTTCTTGTTCGTGATGTCAACAAACTCGGAATGGCTCAACAGCTGATGGCTTACATTACCAGCGGATTTAGTATCTGCGTCAGGTTCCTTTCGCGGGTCAGTAGGGCACAACGAGATAGATAACCCATTCTTGCGAAACTTGTATGTATTCTTGAACCCATCATGCTTAACCCGACGATCAAATAACCATGGTCGACCCAGTAAGAGATGACACGCATCCATAAGCACTACATCACACCAAATCTCATCCTTGTAACGGTTGCCAATCGAGAACTGCACCAAACACCGCTTATCTACCTTCAGTTCGTTGCCTTTGATCAACCACGAGAGCTTGTAAGGTTGGGGATGTTCTTCAGTATTCAAACCCAACTTCTTAACCAATGTAGTGGAAACGACATTCTCACAACTACCCACATCAATAATTACCTTACATACCCTCCCTTTGGCAGTGCACCTTATCTGAAAGATATTATGGCGAAGCCAGTGTTTGTCATCCCTAGCAATCACATTCAAAAAACGCCTGACCACCAAGGCTGTTCCTTGATCAGCAAACACTTCGTCGGTCTCATCAGCTGACTCAGCAGGTGACTCAGCAGATGACTCATCATAGACAGGATTCTCAACCAATGCGACAACATGTCGATTGGGGCACTTGGCTTGGAGATGCCCTAGCCCATGACATTTGAAGCATCTAGTAGGTTGTCGTCTCTTAGGAATCTCTGGAGTAATACCAGGTGTAGCTGCTACCAGTGTCTTCGGATCCGCCGGTCTATCCCCTTTAGGAACACTAGAACTGCTTCCACCTTGACTGCTAGCACTATCTTTACCCTGCCAATGATTTATTCCCCTCTTCCTTTTCATTTGTTTCTCAACCTTTAAAGCAATTCGACAAACATCTTCATAAGTCCAATACTGTTGTAACTGGACCACTTCTAAGATATCAACATGTAATCCCCCAAGGAAACGAGCAACTATTTGTTCATCTTCCTCAGCAACATCATATCGCATCCGCAAGCGATCAAATTCCCCGATGAATTCCTCAACCGACATATCACTCTGTTTCAGATAGTGATATTCAATGAAGGATTCCTGACGATAGTGATCAGGAAGAAATTTCCTTCTCAATAGTTTCTTCATCTTTTCCCAAGACTTAATCTTGGATTTACCCTCTCGAGCCCGCTGTCTCTTTACATGTTCCCACCAAATTGAAGCATGTTTCTTCAATTTAATTGCAACCAATTTCACCTTATTATAATAAGTCATGTGTTTTAGATCAAACACACGCTCAACTGTATTAATCCAATCAATGAAATCATCAGGATGTGCTTTACCTTCGAACTCCGAAATTTCGATCCTCACACCAACATCCCTAGAAGGGTCAGCTGCATACCTATCCTGATGTCCATGATTTTGGGCGAAGGCATTAATCCCCTCTCTATACTCCATATCCTCGGATGAAGTATCCAAATCTGAACCCATATTCGGTGGAGGCTCCACGCGTGCCATGCGGTTCTGGAGTATCTGAATCTGTCTTCGCATCTCGTCCATCTATATCACGAAGGTCTTGTTCGCGATGATGGTCATCTTCATGGGCATCCGCTGCACAGCCCCTACCTCGACCACCTCGTCTACCATGACCAGCGCGTCCTCGTTCAGCCATTGATATTCGTCCAAGAAACTGATACCAAATAATGTCAGAGGCTAGAGATTATACAACGAAGGAAAGAACAAGAATCAATATATGAAAGCCTAAGCTTTTCTCTAATTCATAAAATCAAAAACACTAAGTTTTCCAAACCCTAAAACAACTATAAATACTCTAATGAAACCCTAAAAAATCTTTCAAAGGAAAATACTAAAATACCCTAAACTAATTATTCATAAAACCCTAGAACTAGCAAAACAACTGAGGCCCGTATCTGATTTCCGCCGCATAGCATGGTTGTGCTTGTTATCTTGCACGGCCGTGCAAAAGGCCTTCGAATTTCCAGTAGCTTTTGCATGGTCGAGCATGTTATTCTTGCACGACCGCTCCACCCTTCTGCACGGTCGTGCTAATTCAGGTGCACGGGCGTGCGTCCGATGTTTCCCCAATTCCGCCAGAATCTTTGTCTTATTGCTCTGCATCACCGGATCTTGCACATGTTGCTACTGTTGTTAGTAGGTTCATGGGGAATCCTGGTACGTAACATTAGCAGGCAGTAAAAAGGATCTTCAGTTACCTTAGGGGTACATATGATGTTGCTCTCATTTATGGAGGTGGTATAGAATGTGCAGTTGAGGGTTATTGTGATTTGGACTAATCTGGGGATGTTGATACGAAGAGATCTATTACCGAGTACGTATTCACTCTTGGTGGGTCAGTTGTCAGTTGTAAGGCTAATTTGCAATCTACAGTGACTTTGTCGACTACGGAAGCGGAGTATATGGCATAGACAGAAGCTGATAAGGAGAGAATATGGCTAAAGGGTTTGATCAACAATCTCGCGTTACATCAGGATCAAGCTACAATATTTTGTGATAGTTTGAGTGCAATATGTTTGGGAAAGGATCAAGTTTATTACAAAAGGACCAAACACATAGATGTGAGGTATCATTTTCTGAGAATTGAGAAGCGAATCACGGTGAAGAAAGTGGGTAATGCGGACAATCTTGCTGATATGTTCACGAAGTCCGTTCCAACTAGCAAGTTCCAACATTGCTTGGATTTGCTAAATAATCGCAGCTGTTAGACAGCATATGAGGCAGAGGGGGAGTTCTGGTTATTGTTTTAGAAGCTCAAAGTCAAGGTGGAGATTTGTTTGGTTTGATGCCTTTGAGGATTGGGAACGCCTAATCATGGATCAAGACAAGCAAAGTTCGTGATTCCGGAGATTTTGGGTTTGGCATGACCGTGCTGATTTTGGCATGACCATGTCAGCTTCAACGCATGATCATGCTAGACAGTGTTTCGTCAAATCCGATGGAGCACGACCATGTGGATCAAAAGGCAAGACTGTGCCAAGCAAAGTTGCACGATCGTGCAGGTTAAGGCGCACGACCGTACCGTCGTGGTTTGGGATTTGGGTCGGCTGGATTAAGAGCAGGATTGGAAAACTCTTCAGAGTTAGGAATAGGGTTGTATAAATACTCCCACTATCCCCAAACAATCATAAGTAATTCTAGTGTGATAGGCATATCAATAATTCTATGGTTCAGAAGTTCAGTTGCTCATCTATTTCTCTAGATTAGGATTTGCACAGTTGTGAATTATTGTGATCAAGAATTCATGCAACATAATTAGATATTGTAATTTGTGATTTCCCAAGTGATAATAATATTCTCTCCCTTTCATGTGTACGTAGTCAAGTTGGTGAATCACGTATATCATTTTGCTTTGTGATAATAATAGTATATTATTTATACCAAAATAAATTTTCATTTTCTATTTATTTTCCTCAAACTTAAATGTCAATTTTTTAAAATGTGTTTCTAAAAAACTTTTGAAAAGGTTTATAAGTGTGGTTAAAATAGTTGTTATAAGTTTATAGAAATAAGAATGTAAAAAGTAATGATGAGATGAACTCATAAAACTAAGACTGTCATAAGACCATGGGCAACAAGGGGTTGAATGGGGGTTAAAGTAGTTGAGGGTGGGCAATAAGGGGTTGAGAGGGGGGTGGTTGAAGGGGAGGGGTTGAATCTTTTCAACCTGGTTGAACGCATTATAATTTGCTCTTTTTTTTCCTGCAATGACACATGGCAAGCTCCGATTGGTTCCTCATATTTTTTTTCTTTTTATCTTCCACCCGCGTTGTGTTAACCCCTTATTTTTTTATTTAAAATTAAAATATTCTCGTATTTATTTAATTGCTTCGAAAAAAATTAATTAAGTGTGAATTAAAAAAATTAGAAAAAATCTTGAATTTATAAATAAAAATATTAATAATTTATTTTTTAATAATTAATTATTATTTTTTTATTATTTTTTTAATTATATAATTAAATATTGTAAATAAAATAATAAGTGGTGGGGTATAGAATGATGAGTTGGGAGGAGTTGAATTTTAAACTAAACTAGCTTATTGTGGAGGGGTGTAGTTGAGAAAGTAGTTGAATGATTAAGTAGAAGGAGAGAGAAGATGAGGTATCATGATATTAGGATAGTTGAATATTTTTTGGTAGTTGGCTTATTGAACATGGTCTAAGCTTAGGATACGAAAGTAGCTAGTGAGTCTGTGATTGATCTACTGCACACGTGTGAATGATCTACTGCACACATGTCGGTCAGTCCCAATTTGCAATTAGGGCAACTCCAACTCCAACAATAGGTATCAATAAATTTTGATATCCATGTTGTTGAAGTACTAGCATTTACGATAGAAAAACAAATGGTACCAAAATTTGGTGTGAAACTAATTAAGGTAGCAAATTTGCTATCTTGCTTAGTACCACACCAAATTTTGGTACTCATTAATTATTAGAGATTTAAGAAATTGTTAAATATTATGCAAAATTATTTATCTTGTTAAAAAGAATTAATTATTTTGTTAAAAATATTAATTAAAAAATAAATAATTAAAATCATATTTATATTATATTTGAGTTTTTATTTATTTAATTATTTATAAAATTAATATTTTAATTTAACAAATAACTAAATTAAAATATTGATCATATTTTGAAATTATTTATCATTTCAAAAATATTAATAAAGTTAATAATTATAAAAAAAAAATTGATATCAAAATTTTGATAACTACGATTGGAGATGGTTTTTTGAAACCATATGATAGTGTGTGTAAGTATCAAAATTTGATTTTGATTCCTAATGAATAAGGACCACCTTTGGAGTTGCCCTTGGGTCTAGATTAATTTTTTTTGTTTTTAAAATATTCCTATTATGGATCACTCTTTCTTCAAATTTTATATTCCAAAACATTTTCCGTTTACCATTTAAGTTTTTCTCTAAATTAGAAAGAAAAAAAAGCATTTGACACTTGGTAAAATATGGCAATTCTGGCAGTATAATGTGTTTGGTGGTAGAAAGGCAACCGTACTAGAAATATGAATGAAGCACATGGTTTTGTGTTGGTCCTTGAACAATTAATTGCATTTAATTTTATTTAATGAATAGTTGCATATTATCAATATCATCCATCCTTTCTAATTATTTTTCTCATCATTTTACTTTCTTATTTTGCCACTTAAACTTGAGTGGACTTTTCAATATTTTTATGTCATCGCCAACTTCTCTGCGATACGATATTGATATTAAGTGTCAAGCTTACGAATAAAATTTTATATTTAATTATAATTGATGATGTTAAAAACGTTCGAATTATTCAAATTCAGCGTCAGATTATATTCTGGATGATTTAATAGCCTGAAAAAGATGAACAAACACGTAAATTTAGCCGGGGCTTCACCGGTGAAGGCCCTCCGACATGAGAGTAAGTATTTGTGTTTAGAGAGATAAATAAATTGATAAGAGTTTAGAGTCAAAAGATAGATTACCCAAAATAATGTGAATTATGGCTTATATATATAGGCATAGCATTGTAGAATCCTTATTGAATAGTAATTCGTAGGTGAGGAGGTTATAATCTTAGGGGAATTATAACTGTTTAGTCCTTATTCGATAAAAAACTGATTGAGATAAGATTATAATCCTAGGGGAATTATAACTGTTCACAGTTCTTGTTTGAATATGATTGGATAATAATTATCTACACGTGCGCCTGAGGCGTGCTCGTCGTCGTACCAGACCTGGTCGGCTTAGGTTGATGCCGGTGAAGTGGAGAGTAAGGATAGGTAAGCCCATTTCCTTATATATAAGGAGACCGAGGAGGGGCTCCTCGTCTTTGAAGAGAGGTCTTGCTCGGCCTTGAGAGATGCCTTGCTCGTCTTTGAGAGATGCCTTGCTCGGCATTGAGTTTTATTGGGTCTTAGTCATTATATGCTCTGCTATGTCTAGGTCGACATAGTGGGAATTACGAGGAGGTCAGACGAGCAAATGTAAGGAAGACCCACTCCCTTTATCGTAATTGAGACTTGTGTGGATTATATTTGGGCCCAATATATTGGGCCTTGCCCGGCCACGAATCCACGTTCGTACCTCGGTTTATACCGTTCAGTAGCCCCCGACTTCCTAGCTCGGCTATGCCGAAGAGGAAGTGATGCTCCTCGGCTTAAACGAATACGAACGGGATCTTACGTGTCAAGTGGCACTTCATTTTCTGCTGGTTAATTCTTGTAATGATGGGGCACGTCTGTCGAAGTGTGACACTTGCCTTGGGAAACCACTACAACATTTAATGTGGAGAAAGGACGGCGTCACTTTACCCATTTTTGACCCATACCCTCTTTTGTATTTGGGTATATAAGCAAAAACCCTTTACAATTTCAATCTTTTATCACCAATCATCCTTGAGAGAGTATTAGCAAGCTTAAAATCCGCAAGGCTGTTCTTGATTTCTTGATTCCGTTACTTCGATTCGTGCATTCGTACTCGTTTTCGTCCATGATTTCTTCATCAATCAATCGTTTAAGGTATAATTTCTTCCTTTCTTCTTATTTTCTGCATTTGTTCTTCGTAATTTTTGGGTTTTTTGCGTTTGTTCTTGGTGGGTTTGTTCAAAACCGCCATTGTTGTTCTTGAAGTTTTTCTTGAGCAATCTGTGTCTCCCTCGTATTTAGAGACGGCAAGAACATGGAGGAGCAACCCGAATGCCCTTTACGGCTACCATACCCAAAACCTTAGGATCTACCAAACGACCGACGGGCCATGGCTGATGCTAAGTCTGGCAGAGATAGGGGAAATTTTGATGAGGTATCAAAGCCCTAGAACTGACGTAGGTTACCCTAGCCGGTTTAGGATAGACCGGGTTAATTTTTATTCACCCAATATCGTCGTGATGCATGGCTTTACTGAGATCATTGATCACATCAACTTGTACTATTTGAAGTCCGACCACCTGGAGCGACCTCCATTGTTGGGTAAGGTTCCCTTCTCAGTTTTAGTTTGTAGGACGGGGAGGGATGCTCTTCCTCTTCCTCATCTTCCATATTCATTGGTCAAATAATGACTCCGAATTCTTTTGTTTGTGCAGCCATGGCGGGAAGAGGAAGTCGATTCTCTCGTATAGTCGGTCCCTCGACTTCGGGGAGAATCGTGGACGCATTCCCAGAGGGAGCTGGTGCTGGAGGTCGTGGAGGAGGCCGAGGTAGAGTTTATACACCTAGACCCTAACCCAATAAGGCCGGTGAGCCCATGTTAGAGGAACTTTACTCCAAGTATGGGGTGTCGAGGGAGGAGTACCGCCTTAGTTACCTCCCCGGCATGCCTCTTAAGGACGAGGAGGCCATGAAGGACTTTATGTATTCCTTGAACCATGTCCACTTTTTCTTTAAACAATTTCAACTTGGACTCCGTCTCCTTTTAGAACCATTCATAAATGAGTTTCTTGAGGATATGCAAGCCGTCACGGCTATGCTTGGTGCCAACGCCGTGAGGTTCCTCACCGGCTTCATCGTTCTCTGCCGTAGCTTAGGTTTCGAACCTTTTCAGTCTGCCTTCCACCACTTTTTCACTGTAAGTTACAAGGAGGATTCAAAACTAGTGGTGATTAGGAGTGATCCCAATCAACCCAAATTAATTTTGCCCATGATGAGCAAAGTGTTGGGATGGAACAATCATGTTATCCGGGCAGAGAGCCGACAAGACTGAGAGTTTGCCTCTCCCTCTAAGTATCCCAGTGTTCCCAAGCAGGTGTGGAGGCCTGAATGGAGTGGACGGTTGATCGAAAGGTTGAGGCAATTTGCCGAGGTGGGCACCATGTGCTGGTCGACCTTAGAGGCTGACCATATTGTTGGTGTAATGCCCTAGGCTATAGTTATGATTGACTTGAACCATTATGTATCATCTTTATTATTTATTATAGAGCGCATTTATTCTGTTCATTATATGTTTTGCATGTTTATTATATTGAACTGCGTCCCTATTTGTTGAGAACAAATAGTATAAGTTGATAGTGGATAATCATGGAGATGATTATATGCATATGATGCACATTACACTTATGGATACTTGCTAGAGAACAAGTATTGGACATGACCTACCGATGAGATTTATCACATGGTCAATAGTCATATGTGTCATGAATAAATCTCATGATAGTCGTGTTATTGAATCCTTGTACCTGAGATTATCATCGTCTTCCACTTGACGAAGATCGTGTTTAATATAGTCTAACACTGTCTTTAATCGGATAGCAATAAGGGCTATGTTAGCATGATTGAAATCATGTAGGGAAGAATGATAAGTCAAGATGGGATTTGTCCCTCTTATGAAGAGAGATGTTTGCTTGGGCCCCTCGATGAATGATGTTGATGAAATGTGCACTACTAGAAACAGGGTCATTACCGACGGACTAAGTCCGTCGGTAATACCGACGGAAAATTCTCATTTACCGACGGAAATTTATTTTAATTTACCGGGAATTTATTTTTTTAAAATTTCGTTTTGTCCGTCGGTAATTGGTGTAATCCGTCGGTATTTTCGGCGGACATGGTCCGTCGGTATTACCGTCGGACTCCGTCCGTCGGTAACAAAGCCATATATATACGCACGAATACTCCCCATTTTTAATTACGCTTCATTTTTATTACTTCGTTCCTTCCTCATTGTGTTCGCGAACCCTAACGCCAACGCCAAGCCGTCACCGCCGAACTCGCCATCGCCGGTAAGTCCTCTTTCTCTCTCTCAATCGCTTTCTCTCTCTCACTCTATTTCTCTCTCTCACTTTCTCTCTCTCTCATCAGTAATTCCGACGGAAAAAACATGCCGTCGCCGCCGTATATTTCCATCGCCGTTTGCCGTCGCCGGTCGCCGGTACGTTCTCTCTCTCTCTCGCTTTCTCTCTCTCAATCGTTATCTCTCTCACTCGATTTCTCTCTCTCACTCACTTTCTCTCTCACTCATCAGTCATCAGAAGTCGCTGTTCCTCCTCGCCCTCGCTCGCCGTTCATCGCCGTCACTCTCAGGTTTTGATTTGGTTTTGAATTGTTACTTGTTAATTTTTCTATAAATATAAAATATTTATCGTTAGTTAGTGAATATATTCATTATCCTAAAACAAATATGATATTGTTTATTGTGTGTTTGTGTATGTGCAATTAGAAATGTAGGGTTTGAGGTATTAAAAATGTATGTTTGTGTTATCAATTTGTCTTATGTGCGAGGGGCCTACGGATTAAACAAATGTTGAAATTGCACAAGGAGTTGGTTTTTATATGAACTTGCTGTTTGTTTATAGATATTAGGGATAATGGAATGGGAAATTATTTGAATAAGAGGCTCAGGAGCTTTGGTTATCCCTTATTTGAACTAATCTTATCACTCTGATTATTGATTGGTATTTGTGTGAATTTTCAAATATTTGAATGTTTGATGCTTGATTGGTCCTCCGATTTAGGTTGTTTGCATTTTCTAACTAGTTTATCAAGCTGGGTTTTGGAAGTGGCTCTTCATTATACCTAATTGGTAGTTAATTAGGCTTTAAATAGATTGAGGTACAACTCTATTTAAAATATAAATAAGATGAGAGCCTTTTTCACCCACAGCTATCAAAATTCGTCTTCTTTGATCAAGGAAGACGGAGTAAACAAGTTCATTACCGTTTGAGCAAAGAATTTTCTGTTTAATAAGAGTTTTTTCAGTTTCACTGTCCTCTTTCTCTCTAAGGATCTCAAACATCACTTGAGATCCTTAGAGAGGAGGACAGTGAAACTGAAAAAAAAATCTTATTAAACAGAAAATCCTTTGCTCAAACGGCAATGAACTTGTTTGCTCTGTCTTTCTTGGTCTAAGATGAGATTGGGTTTTGATAGTTGTGGATGAGAACGACTCTTATCTTGTTTATAAATGTTAATTTAATTCATCATTGTAAAATTTCAAATTTTACAATAAAGAATTAATATTTCAAATTATTCACAATATTAATAATTTAAAAAATATGATAGATGTGTGTGTTAATTCATTATTGTAAAATTATGCATTTTACGGTAATGAATAAAAATTAATGTTACGACATGACGTTGTGACGGTTGAAACACAAAAGCTTAGAAACCCGTTTAAAAATCTTTAACTTATTATGTTGAGGTCAACATGTAGTCATCGATTCTTAAATTGTCCGTGTGGACAGTCTTGAAATGCACGATTATATGATTTGTAAATATCATCATTGTCTATTAAAATTGCTTGAATAGTCGATAGTTGAGATATTTCGGTTGCATTAATCCTATTGTTCTCTGAGTGTATACTAGGCATATATGGTTGATTACACACTGTCGATTCTAATCGATAGTGTTTGATTGACCTAGTCTACGTCGTGCACTTGGAGACCGTAGGGGTTATCTTTGCCGAAATTTCTTGATTTTCGATTATAAAGCAAGTAGACAAGGTGATATTTGCAATTCATACGTGTATTTCGGGATGGGATAGAAGCCAACCCAATTCTAAACCTAATGGACATGAATTGTCCTTTCATCATAGGGAATGATATACTTTACAACAAAGAATTAAATATTAATATTCAAAATATTAATAATTAAAAAAATGTGATAAATGTGTGCGATAGAAGCCAACCCCAATTCTAAACCTAAAGAAACATGTCTTGTTGCTTTTAAGACTGTAATCCAAATTTAGGGAATTGTAATGCATTAATTACATCTAGACTGTTAATAAATTATGAAATGCAGGAGTTAATTATGTCTGGAGAAGATCGTAGTTGGATGGATAATCGTAGTAATCCCGGTAGAAGGGGTGTCAGACCTCAATTCTTAGAGGGTTTAGAACATTTCGTGGAGTTTGCTAGAGCGCATCCCCAGTGCATGCGTGGTGATAAGATTAGGTGTCCTTGTAAAAAGTGTAAGAATAGAAAATATCTGAGTGTTGGATGGGTAAAGAAACATGTTTTAGAGGCAGGGTTTGTTGATGGTTACAAGGTATGGGTAGCGCACGGGGAGCGTTATGTGGTTGAAACAAGTGTTCGCAATCATCCTCTCTGTATCAGAGTGGTCCGCCAAGGAACTGAACATTTGATTGATGAAGAGGAGCCGTACTGTCGGTTTGTATGATATGGTTCGAAATGCGGCTGGCCCGAGTTTGATTGGAACCCTAATCCAACGAGGCACCAAATCCCGTTGCAAAGAAGTTTATGGATTTAATGGACTCTGCAAATGAGAAAATTCATCACAGTGCAAAGGCTACAGTGTTAGAGCAAGTGGCCCGAGCTTCTAACTATCAAGGCGATACAAATATGAGCCGCATACTTACGATCGTATAATGTCATGGGGACAAGGGATGCTACCCGAAGAAAATAATATGGTTCACAATTTTTATGAGACGAAAAAGTTGGTGGGGCGAGATCGGTCTTGGGTATGTTAAAATTGATGCTTGCAAGAATCGGTGCATGCTTTTTTATAAAGAAAATGAGGGCCTCGATACATGTTTAATATGTGGACTTAGTAGGTATAAGCCACAACGCCGTGGTAGTGCCAAGCACAAGAAAAACGTGCCTCGGGCGCGATTACGTTATATGCCGCTAATTCCCGAGGTTGCAACGAATTTACGCATTGAAAGAAAGCTCGAAGCCATGCGTTGACACAAAGAGTGTCCTCGTGAAGAGGGTGTGATGACTCATCCTTCGACGATGAAGCATGGAAACATTTTGATGCCACTTACCACGATTTTGCTTTGTGGATCCTAGAAACATAAGGCCGGGGATATGTACGAGATGGGTTTTCTCCATTTGGACCGAGGCAAAATCTTATTCATGTTGGCCTGTTATAGTCACAAGTGTATAATCTTCCCCGTGGTTATGTATGACTGATCCTTATATGTATTTGAGTTTGTTCATTCCCGGGCCTTCGAATCCGAGGCAAAAACATTGATGTGTATCTTCGAACTACGATGGATGAACTCAAACAGTGTGGAATGATGGTGTCCAGACATGGGATGCTTTCAAGTTGCAAAATTTTAACATGAGGGCTGCAGTGATGTGGACAATTAATGACTTTCCCGCTTATGGTATGATGTCGGGATGGAGCACACATGGGAGATTGGCATGTCCGTATTGTATGGAAAATTCGAGATGCATTCACACTTCAAGATTACAAGAAGCGATGTTGGTTTGATTGCCACAGTACGGTTTCTTCCTAGTGACCATCCATTTCGTAAACAGAGGAATGCTTTCACCAAAAATAGAGTTGAGCATCGGGGCCCCCTCCTCGTCCGAGTGGGGAGGATATTTTTGAGCAGTGTCCGAGGTGTCGATGTCGGGTGGGGAAAGATGTTTTCAAAGGATAGACCGGACGGATTTGGTAAAGACCATAACTGGATTAAAAAGAGTATATTTTGGGAGTTACCTTATTGGAAGACGAACTTGATAAGACATAACCTTGATGTCATGCATATTGAAAAAAATGTGTTTGACAATATTTTCAATACAGTGATGGATTTTAAGGCCTCAACGAAGGACACGGACAAGGGTCGGCTAGACCTTGAAGCGATTTGCAATCGTAAAGAGCTCAACATTACTAAAGTTAATGGAAAAGATTTCAAACCATTTGCTCCCTTTGTTACGTCGGGGAGAGGATAAGCAACGTGTTCTGCAGTGGTTGAAAGATTTGAAACTTCCTGATGGGTATGCATCTAATATTGGCAACTGTGTGAATGTGGAAGAAGGGACGGAATATGGGTTGAAAAGTCATGATTGTCACGTATTATTGGATAGGTTGCTACCCATTGCATTTAGAGACATTCTCCCTAATGAAATATGGGTTGCCCTAACAGAATTGAGTGAATTCTTCAGAGCATTGACTTCAAAGACTCTTCGTGTTGAGGATATGAAAAGACTCGAAGAGAGCATTGTGGTGACAATATGCAAGCTTGAAAAGATATTTCCGCCATCTTTCTTTGATTCAATGGAGCATTTACCAATTCACCTAGCTTATGAAGCTAGAGTTGGAAGACCTGTTCAGTATAGATGGATGTATCCATTTGAACGATTTTTGGGGAGTTTGAAAAAGAAAATGAGCAATAGAGCAAAAGTTGAGGCATCTATGTCTGAATCAGTGATTGTCGACGAAATTGTGTCGTTTGTTTCAACATATTTTCACCCAGACATTGAGACAAGGTTCAATAAAGTGGGACGCAATTATGATGGGGGAGTCACTGATCCTGATGGAAAAATTTCAGTTTTTTCTTCTCCTGGTCGATTCCTTGGCAATAGAAAGTGCACGCGCATGCTAAGAAGAAAAGAATTAGAAGCGTCTAAACTCTATATTCTCCTTAACTGTACTGAGGTCGAGGACTACTTGAAGTAAGCATTCTTCATTTGTTATTAAGTAATGTTAATCCTAATAACTTTAATACAAACTAAGCAACTTTATGTTCTCCTTGAATGCAGTATGTTCGAAGAACAGGCTGGAGACATTGCGCCTGAATTGATTTCAATAAGGACAGACAACGAATTTCCCTCCTGGTTTAATAATTATGTAAATGCCAATTCATTAATTCAATGTTTTTAATAGAATTTGAAGTATGAGTTTTTTACTATCTATGTGTTTTTATTTAGATTTTGAACAACCTTGGAGATGCAAAAGCTGCGAGATTACAAGCATTAGCACACGGTCCTGAAATTACCCGGATCCGAGAGGCAACGCGATCGCGCCCCAGCATCTGGCATCTTTCGCGTTGGAGCGGTTGTCTCGCCGTTTTTGTTTTCGCATTCGTAGAGTCGCCACGCCGTTTTTATTAAGCCCAAAACATTGAAAAAGGGCATCAGTTTAGAGATAATTTTAAACTGTTTTTGTGTGATGAGATTTTGAGTTCGGAGGTCAGATGACTCCTCGGGAAGAGAATATTAGAATATTAGAGCTCACCCGAGTCGCCTCGTAAAATGAGTCTTTCGGATACCCCTAATATCCTTTAAATGTTGTGTGTGTGTGTGTGAGTGCTTTTAAAAATGCATGCTGTATCGGATGTCTACATTGTATACTATGTATTGAAATAGTAATGGAAGGAAGCCTTACCAATGTTGGTTCGTTTCTGTCTTCCGCTGAGGAATAGTGTTTGAGGTCGGAGTAGCGTTCGGTACGGATCGGGATTGCCCGGGAGGGACCGGTTGTACGCGGACGAGTTTCGGCGTGAGTTGATGTTGCGAGGCTGCGTTCGGGCGAAGGTTCGGCGTGCGTGGGGATCGTCGGGATCACTCGGGCAGGTTCGGCGTGCGTTGGGGTGGCGAGTCACTCGGGCGAGTTTCGGCGTGATTTGGGATCACGGTTTGACTCGGAAAGAGCGGGACAGGTGGAAAGACCGGAGCAAGGCCTCGGAGTACCACGAGGGGCCTCGGAGTACCTCGAGAGTGCCTCGGGGCGGCGCGGGAGCGTCGCGGGAGCGCTCGGGGAGGCCCGGAGCACCGCGGGAGCTCGGAAGGCCTCGGAAGGATCCGAAAGGGCGGGAATGCCTCGGAAGGACTTAGAGGGAAGCCGGAAGGCCTAGGGAGGAAGAGAGAAGTGGGAGGTGTGTGAAAATGAGGAGGGAGAGCCCTCTATTTATAGTGCCGAGATTTGGTGCAAAGAGGTCCGTACGGACCTCCACAGTAATCCGAGACTTTTGGTTTTCCTCGATTTGAGGAATGCGTGATGATGGTGAATATTTGAAATCATGATGTCCCCTGAGCAATAAGGTCCGTACGGACCAACTTGACATGCAAAGAGGTCCGTACGGACCAACTAAGCAAGAGGGTAATCATTTTCCCGGGATTTGAGGAATATTGTGGACTTTAAGAGGATTCGGTAATTATTAAAGCAAAGAGGTCCGTACGGACCATTATTGCTTTTCAATTTCTGAAAATTCCCCAAAGGTCCTTTTGTCCCTTTTATCCCGAAAGGCTCCTCCCTTGGTTTGGTTGGGGGTTTTGAGAGGGTTTTGAGTGCCGGAGGTCGTCGAGGCTGCGTTGATGAGTCTGCGGTGTTTCCGTGTGCTTGAAAGGGGTGATCCAGATTGGGGTACTTACGAAGCCCCTCGACGACGTCACTTATGAAAGAAGTGGGGTCGCCAGATAAGATAAGGGTCCTAATCTGGATCGCGTGCTGGGAGATAAAGTGACCGGGGAGGTCAGTGTGAGGACGTGGTGGTGTCCTATTGTGTGACCGTTTAGGTCAGTAGGCTGGACCCTGTGATAGGATTCCTACGTATCCCTGGCGGGAATCAAGCACAGTCGTAGTTCGGGTGTGGGGTGAGTGTTTTGTGAATGCGGGCGTGGTGGTGCCACTGAAGTGTCGTGTGACCGCCGAGGTCGGTTGTGAGGACGTGGTGGTGTCTGGGTGACCGTATAGGTCGATGGGTGGACCTGTGATAGGATTCCTACGTATCCACTGGCGGGAATCAAGCACAGTCGTAGTTCAGAGGTCGTGAAATTGTGAGTGCGGGCGTGGTGGTGCCCTGAAGTGTTGTGTGACCGCCGAGGTCAATGGTAAGGACGTGGTGGTGTCCTAAGATGTGGTGACCGCCGAGGTCAAATTGTGAGGACGTGGTGGTGTCCTGGGATGGAAATTTTACGATTTTCCTAATCGGGTGGTTTAAGGCCTTCCGGGCCGGAGATAGTGATTTGGGAGGTTTATACGGTCTTCCGGACCGAGTGGTTTAAAGCCTTCCGGGCTGAAGATAGTGTGAGGACTTGAATCGTCTTCTGAATGTGGTTGCGCCACGCGTGAGGACTTTGAATCGTCTTCTGGCGGCGGTTTCGGTGCCACGCGGGAGGACTTTGAATCGTCTTCTGGCGGCGGTTGGTGCCACGCGGGAGGACTTTGAATCGTCTTCTGGCGGCGGTTGGTGCCACGCGGGAGGACTTTGAATCGTCTTCCAGCGGCGGTTGGTGCCACGCGGGAGGACTTTGAATCGTCTTCCGGCGGCGGTTGGTGCCACGCGGGAGGACTTTGAATCGTCTTCTGGCGGCGGTTGGTGCCACGCTGGAGGACTTTGAATCGTCTTTTGGCGGCGGTTGGTGCCACGCGGGAGGACTTTGAATCGTCTTCTGGCGGCGGTTGGTGCCACGCGGGAGGACTTTGAATCGTCTTCTGGCGGCGGTTGGTGCCACGCGGGAGGACTTTGAATCGTCTTCTGGCGGCGGTTGGTGCCACGCTGGAGGACTTTGAATCGTCTTCTGGCGGCGGTTGTGGAGGCATGGCTGCCTTGAGCTCGTGCTTTGTCCGTTGGGGAGAAGGTTGGACTTACGATGGCTGCCGGTGTTCATCCGTTGGGGATTTATCGTGGCCTTGTAGGGGCTTGCAAGGATTCCCTTTTTGACTTGCTGGGGAAGGAGCTCGGGCTTACTTTGATGGCCGGTGCTTGTGTTGTCGATGAGTGGGCAAGGATGCTGGCTGGTGATTGCTTTACCATTTGGCGTTTTGGAGGCGTTTCGTGCCTTGGGATTTGTATTCGGAGGTGTTGGCTCCTTCTTGCGCTTGTTTTGCCGTTGAGTGGGCAAAGTTCGGGCTTACATTGACGGCCGGTGCTGGGGATAAGTAGTCTTGTACGATTTCCCTTTGACTTGTTGGGAAAGGAGCTCGGGCTTACTTTGATGGCCGGTGCTTGAGTTGCCGTTGAGCGTTTTGGAGGCGTCTCGTGCCTTGATATTCGTGCTGGGAGGTTTTGGCTCCTTCTTGAATTGCCGTTGAGTGGGCGAGGACCGGTCTTACATTGACGGCCGGTTCTTGAATTGCCGTTGGAGTGGGCGAGGTTCGGGCTTACACTGACTGCCGGTGGTTGAATTGCCGTTGGAGTGGGCGAGGTTCGGTCTTACGGTGCCGGTGGTTGAATTGCCGTTGGAGTGGGCGAGGTTCGGTCTTACACTGACTGCCGGTGGTTGAATTGCCGTTGGAGTGGGCGAGGTTCGGTCTTACACTGACTGCCGGTGGTTGAATTGCCGTTGGAGTGGGCGAGGTTCGGGCTTACACTGACTGCCGGTGCTTGCGTTGCCGTTGGAGTGGGCGAGGTTCGGTCTTACACTGACTGCCGGTGCTTGCGTTGCCGTTGGAGTGGGCGAGGTTCGGGCTTACACTGACTGCCGGTGGTTGAATTGCCGTTGGAGTGGGCGAGGTTCGGGCTTACACTGACTGCCGGTGGTTGAATTGCCGTTGGAGTGGGCGAGGTTCGGGCTTACACTGACTGCCGGTGGTTGAATTGAAGGGTTAGGGACCATTCTGCACTTGGATTTGCTGAAAAAGGCCTTAGGACAGCCAGGGGCAAAGATTATAAGGGCAGGAAAGTAATTTGGCCCTCCCTTGCAAGAAGGTCCGTACGGACCAACCTGGATGCAAAGAGGTCCGTACGGACCACTTTGATTTTTTACAGTTCCCAGGTTTTGACCGGGTTAAAAAGCCGAGGCATCCCCTTCATTTCCCATTCCCAGTTTCACGAACCAGCCGAGAGAGAGAGAGAGGAAGAAACCTCCATTGTTAACCAAAATCTTCCATTTTTCGCTTGAATCGCTTGCAATGGCGGAAGGATCTCGAAGGAATCGTCGTCAGCGCTTGATCAAGAAGTGGTCGAGCAACGGATGGAGCTCCAAAGAAATTGGATCTCGTTTGTTCCATCTTCGAAGAACCCGGATGTCTTGTATCCAAATCCGGAGGTGCACAATCGTCGTTCTAGGAACGTCGGGGAGGTAAGAAATCCGTTCCGTTTTGATTCCCTGCTCGAAATTTTTGAATGCTAGAACTAGGTTTTAGTTTTTCGCATTTTTGAATTTTTGTTATTTTTTATGCCTTTTGTGAAATTCTTGATGAATTGTTGAAAATGGACATGTAAAAATTGTGGGTATGTGTATTTTGTGCAGAAATGTGTAGATTAGCTTTTATTTGTGAAAATAAAGTGCCTCTCTATGAAAATGCATGTTTTGGTGTTTTGTACCGTATGCTATTTATGTATGTACATTATGAGAAAAGTTTGTCGTGTAGTGACAAATTTTGTGAAAAAATGTGACATGTGCCGTATTTTGTGACGGGTTTTGTCTGAAAGTGTGTGCCGTGTAGGGACGGATTTTTGAAAATGTGTTATGCAGTGTGTGCCGTGTTCTTGGGTGACGGACTTTGTGGGGAAAATATGTGCAATATGTGCCGTGTTTTTGTGACGGGTTATATGTGCTTTTGCCGTGTTGGGACGGACTTTTTGAAAATGTGTCGTGTAGGGCTTAATCCCTCTTTTGAGAAAATGTGTACGGTGTGTGCCGTGTTTTTGTGACGGTGCATGGGAAAAATTACAGGTATAATGTATGTGAAAATTATGTGCAACATGTGCCGTGTTTTGTGACGGGATATATGTGAAAATTGCATGTGAAAATTATGTGCAATGTGTGCCGTGTTTTGTGACGGGTTATTTTGTGATGGGATATTGGGACGGACTTTTGTGCCTTTTGTTTTATATTAAGTGCTTGTGATTGACGTACCTTTCTTTGTGTTTACTGCGGGATGTGGGGCTTATGGGTGGGAAGGCCAAGAGGATGAAGACTTCGGGGATCGCTCGAGGCATTTGTTGAGTTGTGGCGGCGGATGCACGATATTTACGTGGATGGTAGGCCGAGTCCCGGGAGGCTGGTCTACGCTTACGGCTTGGGTGTGTTTGTAGAGAACACAGGCGGGGTCTCGACACGAGGAAGAACAAGAGCGTCTTCCTTGGCCTTTACGAGTATTGGTGGGATACCACCCACACCTTCCATCGAGGAGGGAGAGGTGACGGTGACGCCTCCGGCTTTCTTTGCGATTCTAGGGCTTTCCTTGAAAGGAGGGCCGGTGCGGTGGAGAGATATGATCTCCGTCTTTGTGTTGACCGAGCTGCTTGGGCTTTGAGCCTCGTCCTCGCGAGGGCACAGGGATGCTATATAGCGATGTGGAGGCGAGGATCACGGCCGGCATTGGGGCCTATGTCCGAGGTACCGGCCGGTGACGGGCGGTGGCGCGCTCCTTTTTGTGGTTTGCACTATCTGAGACCTTGTTCTCGAACCACGCGACTGCGGCTCCCTTTGCTCTGTTGGAGAGCTTGATTGATCTGGAGAGAGTTTGTGACATTGCTTGGGGCGAGGTAGGCTTGGCCGAGCTCTACTTTTCTTTGGATCGGTTTAGCCGGGGTGTGGCCGATTCATTGGCTGTTTTGACTTTGCTTTGGAGGTATGAGTTTATTCTTTGTTTTTGATTTAGCAACTTGTCGTTTCTCCGTTTTCTTTTGCTTGAGCCTTTTACGTTTTTTTTTGTCACGGTGTGGTTCTACGAGATTTTTCGGTGCTTCCCGTGGGATAGAGATCCGGGGGCATTGCTTTGCGTATCTGCTATCTTTGATTTGGGCTCGTACGACGAGGAAGAGGAGGAGCGACGGGGGAAGCTCACCATCGCCTACGGGGATGTGCGGGAGCGTCTGGAGAGGGGTAGCCGGAGGGTTTGTTTTGTTCCCGTGGGCTCGGTATGAGGGTGATGAGTTTGAGGGCTCTGAGGTGGCACGGCGCGGCGGAAGATCTTTGCGGGGCGACTTGCGGCGTCATGTACACAGGGGAGCGGGTCTTACAGCGGCATGGCCCGGGTGTGCTTCCCGTGGCTCAGGGACCCTCCTTTTGGGATGCTTGATTCCGGGACATGGATGTGCTTGATTTTGAGAGGTACCTTGGCGGCGTGGGCGCCGAGGAGTTTATTTTGTATGGAGAGGAGTATGGGGCCTTCGTGAGGAGGAAGTTGAGGACGCCGCAGGGTATTGGCGAGGAGAGAGAGGCGGCCGCGCGGGTTCCCCCAGAGGTTCCGATCTGGGGCGGATTTCACGTATGTCCGTGGGGACGGATCGAGGAGGAGGGTGTATGTACCCGTTTACGGCGAGCTCTGCTGCATAGAGTGGATCCCGATAGATCGGTGAGTGTCTTGACTCTTTTCCATCTTGGCATCTTTTACGTATTTTTCTCTTTTTGTTGTTGAGTATAAGCTTATTGCTTTGAGCGTTTCCTTGGGCGCTTGCTTGTGCGGAGTCCCGGGGAGAGCCTATGATATGTTGACTCGCCGTTAATTGGCGATGAGGTCGTTAGCGAAGAAGATGTCGTCGAAGATGTCTTGCCGGTCTTCGCGACGCGTGCCGGCGTACCGGCCTATGCCTTCGAGGCATTCAGCAGACGTTCCTCCACCAGAGCCGAGCCGGAGCCACGGCGGGAGGGACCTTCGAGGCGGCATAGCATGGATGCGGGGCGTCTTCGGGAGCTCGGCGGCGGCCCTTTTATCGGTTCTTCCCTCCGCGGGGCGCGCGGGGTGAGGATCCTCGAGCCTTCTTTCTTTGATCCTTTCGTCGGATTTGATCCTTCGGATTACTTTGAGTGGCGGCCTCGGCGGGCTCGATATTACGGCGACGAGGACGTGACGGGCGAGTTCACGGGATGCCCGACTTCTCTACGGAGGACCTTGGCGAGGATGATGATCTTTGAGGAGTCGATTAGTATTCATTTGCTTTCCCTCTTTTCATATCTTCTCTCCCCCCTTTTTTTTAGCAACAGACATTTGATGTACCTGTAATAAAACACTCGTATTTGCACGGCAAACAGCATTTTATTTTAAGATGTAATGTCATTTTTGGGATTCCTGGGAATTGTCCTAGAAATTGTTGCTAGTATTTTTTTTTATTTTGTGCATGCCACGTGAGCTGAGAGTGCGTTTGTGGGTAGTGTATGTTCACCGGGAATGGCTTTGGCCAGTGTTTGGGCAGTTTGGAGCAAGGTCTGGCGAGGGCAGTGGTTGTTGTGCTTGTTTCTTTGGGGAAATGGGTTGTTTGCAAGGAGGTCCGTACGGACATACTTAGCATGCAAAGAGGTCCGTACGGACCAACCTTGCTTTGGGAAGGAGATAAATGCTTTCCGATTAATGCGGTTCTTCCTCATTTCCCCATTTGCAGCCATTTTCGAGCTTTCTTCCCCATTTTCTCTAGGAACCTCCATTTTTGCCATGGATTCTTCGTACGTCCCTAGAATTTTGCCGAGGCTTTCGCGAGAGGCAAGCACACTTCCTTGAGCGGTGAAAACGTGGATGCGGCGCCGTATGAGGCATCGAGACGGGCTTTCGAGGTAAGGTTTCGTCTTTGCTCGATTTGGTCTTTTAAGGAGTTGGTTCTGATTGGGATTTGTTGCGGGCTGCCGCGAAGTTACAGGATGTTAGGAGGCATGTGTATTGTTTCTCCTACAATGAAATGGTGCCCACTTTTGAGGATTTTCGGGCTTTGATTGGAGGGCCGGAGGTGGAGGCCATCTCGCTTCCTTTGATTGGTGGTCTTTGCGGTGAGCGTGAAGCTTGCGAGCTTTCTTCGTACTTCGTTGGAAGAAGTGCGGGCATGATCCTTGATTCGGGTCATATTGACATTTACGAGCTGGGAGCGGTTCATGGTTGATGATGAGAGTGATGTCTCTTGGGACGCATTTGCCTTGTGCGTGATGGCGACGCTTTTCTGAGTCGGCTCCCTTGGCATTTGCGATGGCGCTTTGCTAGATGTGGTAGGGCGCTTTGCGAGTGGAGAGGATATTGTCCCGTTGGTCTTTGGGGAGACTCTTCGTGGTATCGGCCGTCGCGGCCCAGGGATCGTTTCATGAGAGGAAGCCCGCTTTGCTCACCTTGTGGGCTGCGAGAGAGACTTCGAGGCCATGCCGAGGCTCAGGCGTCGTTTAGTCCGTGGTCATTTGCTCGCGACCTCTTGTGTTGGATATGGATCGATCAGCACAGGAGAGATGGATGGCACGGCTTGGTACGCATCGAGATCCGCTGGTGGGTTCCTCGGCTGGAGGATTGAGACTAGGAGGGTCTTGCGGGAAGGGTCCTACGTCGTCGAGTTCCGGGTTTGTCTTGGTCCTCCTTCTATATTCCGTCGCTTGTTTCCGGCGGTTTGGGATGAAGCGGGAGCCTTTGTTGGGGCAGGATGACCTTGCTCTGCGGAGGTAGTTCCTCTTTGTATGGCGGCTTCGGTGCCTTCTTGTATTTTACGAGGGTATGGAAGTATTCCGCTTTCCCTCTGTGGTACTCCTTAGACGTCGGGGAGTGTCGTATTGACGACTCGGTACACGGCACAGTATGAGCGGCGTGTTGGGCGATCCCAGTGGTCTTGGAGAGCGGAGCGTGTAGCGATTAGGACCCGGTTGCCGTAGTAGCTATTGCCTTAGGAGTGCGAAGCACAGTCGACCCTTTGGATGTGACGGGAGACACTTTGTTTGACTACGAGACTAGAGTTGACCGGCGACGGGGAGAGGTCCTCTTTTGCGGGACTCGCGGGGAGGAGATCCGAGCCGAAGCACGGGCGAATGAAGCCACGAGAGCTCTTGGATTGTTTGACTCTACGGGGAGGACCCCGGATCTCGGGCGAGAGACGCGAGTTGGTTCACGTGGAGCGAAAGAAGACTCGCCGGGGACGAGGGAAGAAAGGAAAGAATGGCGAGGGACAAGCGCGAGATGGCGCGGAATGACCTCCTAGGTATCCATTCATTGCATTTGCAAACACATTATTTGTTAAATGTATTAAAGTTTGTCTTTTAGCATGTTGTGAACTTGAGAGTGGACCGTGCTTGAACTCATCAAGAAATGTTGTAACCGTTAGTGATTTGTGATTTACTTTTAAAGCTTTGTCGAGACGTAAGATCTCTTGTTTGCCTTTGTTTCTTTTGTGCATTTTGTCGGCGTCCATCTTTGGACTTTTACATTGCATTTGCGGGTGAAGCGATGCAGGCCATGACGGCAATCCCCTTTTGCTTAGGCTTTGTGCTTGGGCGAGAGGTTGAATGATCTCCTGACAAGTCATTTTGACGGTCTTTTTCGCAGCTTCCTTGCCTCTTGTTGGCGTCGGGCTCTTGACCTCTTTTTTTGCAGCTTTTGCTTGAGCTTCATTTATTTTTTGTTTTTTTTTTGTGAGCCCTTGTTCGAGCTCTCTTTTTTTTTTTTTTTTTGAAGCGCGTGAGGGCGAAGACAAGCCCAGCTTGGAAAGCGGACATGAGTCGGATCGTTTGATCTTTGAGTGACCCTCGGATGTCCTTTGATGTTGCCGCCGTCGTTTGACTTGGTCAAGGTATTTGTTGGGGCGTGTTCTTGAAAAGTGCGTAGCTTGATGGAGGTCTTGATTGACATTCAAACTTTTGACTTTTTGTGTATTTTTAGACCGGACCAATTAAGGTTGCCTACGTTCCCCGGACTAGAGGGCTCAGTGCACGTAGTTCGACACTACATGGAGTGCCAAGAGATGCACGATTGTTCTTCTTTAGGCGAAGTATCTGCGAAGTTTGCTTCCGTTATTTGGATTCATGAAGGGATTGCCGTCTAGGTGCATCGGCTTCATGGCACCTCGGAGAAGATCTTTTGAACCACGAAAGGGCCAATCCATGTGGGTTCCCATTTTCCCGGTGGGTTGGTTCGAGTGGGAGGCTTTTCTTTGAGTACAAGGTCGCCTTCCACGATGTCTCGGGATTTGACTTTCTTGTCGAAAGCTCTAGCCATCTGCTTTGATAGGCTCGGACGTGTTCCATGGCCTTTAGTCGTCGCTCGTCTAGCGAGCCAATTCGTCGTGTCGGCTTGAGCCATTCAACTTCGTTGATGTCATTTTCCAGCGGCACTCGGAGTGAGGGAATTTCCGGCTCAATGGGAAGGGCGCTTCCATCCGTATGTCGGGCGAATGGGGTTTCTCCGTGGGCTGTTCGGCGATGTGCGGTAGCCCCAAAGTGCAAGGTGCGGCTTCTCGGGCCAATCTCGTCCTCGGGTGGTCATTTTTCGGATGATCCGTTCGAGGGTTTTGTTTCTTTGCTTCCACGGCGCCGTTTGTTTGTGGCCGGTAGGGAGAAGATTTGTGGCGTGTGATTTTGAATTCGGCCGGCGATGCATCGAATTCCCCTTGAAGTGTGAACCGTTGTACGATATGACCTCATTTGGGATGCCGTATCGGCGAGATGATGTTTTCCTTGAGGAAATGCGCGACCTTCTTGGAGGTGAGTACCTTGTAGGACTTGGCTTCGACCCATTTGGTGAAGTAGTCGATGGCTACTAAGATGAACTCGTGACCAGTTCTTTGCTGGCGGAGCAATTTTCCCGATGACGTCAATTCCCAGTGGCAAATGGCCGGGGTGTAGTCATGCGGTAGAGATCGTGGGGCGGCGAGATGATTGAGGTTGGAGAACCGTTGGCACTTGTCGCGGCTTCGGACAAAGTGGATGCAATCTGCCTCCATGGAGATCCGGTAGTAGCCCATCACGAGAATGATTTGCATCGGGGCTCTGGCGTTCGTGTGGGGACCGCAAGCCCCATTGTGGACTTCGTTCATGAACTTGTTTGCTTCTTCTTGGGCGATGCGGCGTAGGAGTGGCCCGTGGTAGCGTTTCTTGTATAGCATGTCCCAGAGGATGACGAAGTGAGAGGCGAGGCGTTTTAGGGCCATGATGCTCTTGGTTTTGACCCCTTACGTGTGTGGGTCTTCCTTGTTCATGAAGGTGATTTCCCGTTCTTGAGGTATTGGAAGATGCGGTTATACCGTGGCTCATTGATGGGCTTAGGTTACGGTTCGATCTCACAACGGTAGGCGGGAATTTCCTTTCGTCCGACTTTGAAGGGTTTGATTGCTTTTCCTTCGGGGATTTCCACAAGGGAAGCCAAGGTGGCTAAGGCATGCAAACCTGTTTCGGTCTCTTGGCAAGTAGTGGAAGGTGACCTCTTCGAATTGTGTGATGAGGTCTTCCATGCGGGCATGGTATTTTTGCAAGCACTGGGTCTATGGTTTTCCACTTGTTGGAGACTTGGTTGATGATCAAGGCCGAGTCCCCATAAACTTCGAGTTTACGGACATTCCTCTCGAGTGCGGCTTGTAGTCAGCGGCGCGAGCTTCATATTCGGCGGCATTGTTGGTTACCTCGAAATTGAGCTTTATAGCAATTGGGGTGTGCTCGTCCTTGGGATCTACCAAGAGCATACCGATGCCATTTCCCTTTTTGTTGGCCGCTCAGTCGAAGAACATTTGCCATCGATTTTCGCCTTCGATTGCGAAGATTCCCTCGTCTGGAAATTGTGGTTCGGGGCCTCGAGCCTCGTCGGTTGGGAAATCGGCGGTTGTTCGGCCATGGCCCGTCCCTTGATTGACTTTTGGTTCACGTACTTGATGTCAAATTCCGCTAGGAAGAAAGACCATTTGGCGAGCCTCATTGGCAGAGATGGTTTGTCGAAGAGGTACTTGGCCGGGTCCATTTTGGAAACCAAGTGTGCAGTGTGCGGCGCATGTAGTGCCGTAGTTTCCCGACAACCCATACCCAGTAGCGCGGAGTTTTCTCGAGGGCTGAGTAATTGAGTTCGCTGCCTTGAAACTTTCGGCGACGAAGTAGATGGCGTTTCGACCCGTGACTCTTTCTTTTCTTGACAGAGCATGGCTCAGCTGCGGTGTTGGTCACAGTTAGGTATAGCAACAGTGGCTTTTCTTCGTGGGGTGGACAAAGAATCGGAGGACTCACAAGGTATGCTTTTATTTTTTCAAAGGCATCTTGGCATTCTGAGTTCCATTCGATGTCGGCGTTCTTCTTCATCAGTTTGAAGATTGGCTCGCACATAGAGGTCAATTGGTTGACGAAGCGGGCGATATATTGCGGGCGGCCCATGAAGCTTTTCACCTCGTGCGAGTTTGCGGTGGTCTCATTTCGATGATAGCCTTGATCTTTTGAGGATCAACCTCGATGCCTCTCTCGGTGACCATGTATCCTAAGACCTTGCCTCGGATAACCCCAAATGTGCATTTGGCAGGGTTTAGCCTCATTGAGTGTTTTCGGAGGCGATTGAAGAATTTTCTCGGAGTACGCGAGGTGTTGTCCATCCGATCCCTTTGAGTGGATGATCATGTCATCGACGTACACTTCGATCTCTTTGTGGATCATATCGTGGAAGAGGGCGGTTCTTTGCCGTTGGTAGGTAGCCCAGCGTTCTTTAGTCCGAACGGCATTATTGTGTAGCGATAGGTTCCCCAGGGGTTGTGAAAGTTTGTCTTTTCTTGGTCTTCTTCGGCCATCTTGATTTGATTGTAGCCGGCAAACCCGTCCACGAAGGACTTGACTTCGAAATTGGCTGTAGTGTCTACCAACATGTCGATGTTGGGTAGTGGAAAATCGTCCTTGGGACTTGCTTTGTTGAGATCTCGGAAGTCCACGCAACAGCGTACTTTTCCATTGGCCTTGGTAACCGTGACGATATTGGAGAGCCATGTGGGGTACTCGATCACCCTGATGAAGCCAACGCGGAGCATTTTTTCGATCTCCTCTTTGACTTGTAAAGACCATTCTGGCTTGATTCGGCGTAGCTTTTGCTTGATGGGCTTAGCCTCGGGATTCAAGGGAATCCGGTGCTCTACAATGTTAGGATCTAATCCGGGCATGTCTCGGTAAGACCAAGCGAACACGTCCACGAACTCTTTGAGCAGTGCAGTCAATGCGTCTTGCTCTGTGCCGGTGAAGAAACTTCCGATTTGCGTCTCTTTGGCTCTTCGGCGCCAGCTACCAAATTCACTTTGGTTAAAACTTCCTCGGCGGCTTGGGCCCGGTTTTTCTCTCGTTTGACAACATGCTTAAAGATGTGCTTAATGTATTGTTCGTTTAATGTCTGCTTCTTTATCAAGTGAATCGTTATTAACTGTTTGTGTGTTAGTTAATTTATCAGTTGTTAAAGATGCAATGAGAGGATACTCGGAAAGATCGAAGCATTCATTAAGAGCATACGGGAATACATTATTGGCAATGAGTTCGTAATCTTCTGGCGTGAGTGAAATTACCCGGATCCGGCTCGCGCGCGGAGCCCCGGCATCTCGCATTCGTCGCTGTTCGGGAAGTCGCCCGGATCCGAGAGGCAGCACAATCGCGCCCCGGCATCTGGCTTATTCCGTTTTAGCGTTGCGTGTTGGAGGTGTCTCGCCGTTTTGCTTTCGCATTTTGTAGAGTCGCCACGCCGTTTTTATTAAGCCCAAAACATTGAAAAAGGGCATCAGTTTAAAGATAAATTTTAAACTGTTTTTGTGTGATGAGATTTTGAGTTCGGAGGTCAGATGACTCCTCGGGAAGAGAATATTAGAATATTAGAGCTCACCCGAGTCGCTCGTAAAAACGAGTCTTTCGGATACCCCTAATATCCTTTAAAAAGTTG
The DNA here is from genome assembly GCA_022495995.1 of Adenophora triphylla var. japonica. Classification (NCBI taxonomy): domain Eukaryota; kingdom Viridiplantae; phylum Streptophyta; class Magnoliopsida; order Asterales; family Campanulaceae; genus Adenophora; species Adenophora triphylla. The sequence goes on from JAFEMH010002921.1 coordinate 206,937, forward strand.
TGTGTGTGTGTGTGCTTTTAAAAATGCATCTTTGTATCGGATGTCTACATTGTATTGAAATGTATTGAAATAGAATAGGAAGGAAGCCTTACCAATGTTGGTTCGTGTCTGTCTTCCGCGGGAATAGTGTTTGAGGTCGGAGTAGCGTTCGGATTGCTTCGGGGATGCCGGTTGTCCGCGGACGAGTTTCGCGTGAGTTGAAAGCTGTAGGCTGCGTTTGGGCGAGAGGTTCGGCGTGCGTGGGGATCGTCGGGATCGGTCGGGCGAGGTTCGGCGTGCGTTGGAATCGTTGGTTGGATTCGGGCGAGAGGTTCGGCAAGGTTTGGGATCGCCGGTTTGACTCGGAAAGAGCGGGACACGCGTGGGAAAGACCGACGAGGCCTCGGAGTACCACGAGGGGCCTCGAGTACCTCGAGAGTGCCTCGGGGCGGCGCGGGAGCGTCTCGGGAGCGCTCGGAGAGGCTTCGGAGCACCTCGAGGGGGCTCGGAAGGCCTCGGAAGGATCCGAAGGGCGGGAATGCCTCGAAAGGTCTTAGAAGGGGAGCCGAAGGCTTAGGGAGGAAGAGAGAAGTGGGAGGTGTGAAAAAATGAGGAGGGGAAGCCCTCTATTTATAGTAGTGGAAAATCGGAGCAAAGAGGTCCGTACGGACCTCTTAGGTAATGATGGATTTCGGGATTTGAGGAATCTCGTGGACTTTAAGGGGATTTTCGTAATGATTATATGCAGTGCAAAGAGGTCCGTACGGACCTTTTGGCATGCAAAGAGGTCCGTACGGACTTTCCATGCTCTTGTGAATGTGATGGCAAGCTAGCTCTCGTCGAGCTTTCCAACCATATATGGCACGTCTCAATCGGAGTTCGTATGAAGGAGTTATGACCTCCAGGAAGTTTGCCTCTGGTTTTGTCGTATCTTTGGGATGGAGAGCGATCCAGTTAGGGGTACTTACGAAGCCCCTCGGCGACGTCACTTATGAAAGAAGTGGGGTCGTCGATAAGATAAGGGTCTGATCTGGATCGCGTCTTTGGGAGAGGAAGTGGCCGTGTGGCAAGTCGGTGCGTGAGGACATGGCGGTGTCTGTTATGTGGACCGTTTAGAGTCGGTTAGGCTGAACCTGTGATAGGATTCCTACGTATCCCTAGCGGGAATCAAGCACGATCGTAGTTCGTGTGTGGGGTGAGTGTTTGTGAGTGCGGGCGTGGTGGTGCCACGAAGTGTTGTGTGACCGCCGAGGTCGGTGATAAGGGACGTGGTGGTGTCTGGTGGCCAGAGTATGGAGTCGATGGTGGACCCCGTGATAGGATTCCTACGTATCCCTGGCGGGAATCAAGCACAGTCGTAGTTCGGAGGTCGTGAAATTGTGAGTGTATGTGAGCGTGGTGGTGCCACTAAAGTGTTGTGTGACCGCCGAGGTCGGTGATAAGGACGGGGTGATGTCTGATATGTGGTGACCGCCGAGGTCAGTGATAAGGACGTGGTGGTATCCTGGGATGGAAATTTTACGATTTTCCTAATCGGGTGGTTTAAGGCCTTAGGGCCGGAGATAGTGATTTGGGAGATTTATACGGTCTTAGGACCGAGTGGTTTAGAGCCTTAGAGTGGGGATAGTAGTTTGGGCGATTTATACGATCTCCGGGTAGTGGTTTAAAGCCTTCGGAGTGGTTTAAAGCCTTAGTGGGGATAGTGATGGGGAGGTTTGTGGTGAGTGGGACGTGGTGAAGTAGTGAGGTTTGTGGTGAGTGGACGTGGTGATGTCTGAGTTGAGGCTTAGTTCGGGAGTATGAACCTAAGTTGTGACCTAGTTCGGGAGTATGACCCTAAGTTGGGACCTAGTTCGGGAATATGACCTAAGTTGGGACCTAGTTCGGGAGTATGACCTAAGTTGGGACCTAGTTTCGGGAGTATGAACCTAAGTTGGGACCTAGTTCGGGAGTATGACCTAAGTTGGGACCTAGTTCGGGAGTATGACCTAAGTTGGGACCTAGTTCGGGAGTATGAACCTAAGTTGGGACCTAGTTCGGGAGTATGACCTAAGTTGTGGCCTAGTTCGGGAGTATGACCTAAGTTGGGACCTAGTTCGGGAATATGACCTAAGTTGGGACCTAGTTCGGGGTATGACCTAAGTTGGGACCTAGTTCGGGAGTATGACCTAAGTTGGGACCTAGTTCGGGAATATGACCTAAGTTGGGACCTAGTTCGGGAGTATGACCTAAGTTGGAGACTTAGTTCGGGAGTATGACCTAAGTTGGGACCTAGTTCAGTATGACCTAAGTTGGGACCTAGTTCGGGAATATGACCCTAAGTTGGGACCTAGTTCGGGAATATGACCTAAGTTGAGACTATTCTAAGGCGTACGGACCTAAGTTGAGTTTGATGGGCATTTTGTGGATCCTATATGGAACTTTGTTTGTGGGAATTTTTGGAAAGGCATCATGCCGTCTTTGGGATTCTTCTTTTATGTAGCATTTATTACGGCTATGTCTTGCGTTTGAAGTTTATTGACATACCTTTCTTTGTGTTTACTGCGGGAGGAGGCACCTTTGTGAGGAGGAAGTTGAATTGTTGAGGATGTGGGGCACCTCGGCCAGAGATGAAGAGGACATGGTGGCGTCTTTGGGTGAATTGCTGAAGTGTTAGAGGGCGTGGGGCGCCTACGATCGAGTTGTTGAAATGTTGAGGACGTGTGGCGCCCACGGCCGAGATTCTTTGAAATGCTGCGGATGCGCTGGCGTTTTTTTGGCCCGAAGTCGGTGAAAGGATGAGGACGCGACGGAGCCTTTGTTCGAACTTGCGGTGAGGCGAGGTGGAACCTCTGCTGAACTTGGTGAGGGCGAGGTAGCGCCTCTGTACGAACTTGCGGTGAGGCGAGATGGAGCCTCTGTCGAACTTGGTGAGGGCGAGGTAGCGCCTCTGTCCCCGAACTTGCGGTGAGGGCGAGGTGGAACCTCTGTCGAACTTGGTGAGGGCGAGGTAGCGCCTCTGTACGAACTTGCGGGGAGGGCGAGATGGAGCCTCTATCTGAACTTGGTGAGGGCGAGGTAGCGCCTGCTGTACGAACTTGCGGGGAGGGCGAGATGGAGCCTCTGCGAACTTGGTGAGGGCGAGGTAGCGCCTCTGTGCGAACTTGCGGTGAGGCGAGGTGGAACCTCTGTCGAACTTGGTGAGGATGAGGTAGCGCCTGCTGTCTGAACTTGCGGTGAGGGCGAGATGGCGCCTGCATGCGAACTTGCGGTGAGGGCGAGATGGAGCCTTTGTGCGAACTTGGCGAGGGCGAGGTAGCGCCTCTGTACGAACTTGCGGTGAGGGCGAGATGGAGCCTCTGTGCGAACTTGGCGAGGGCGAGGTAGCACCTCTGTCGAACTTGGCGAGGACGTGGGACGCCTCGGAGTCTTTGGACAAGGAGAGGAGGGATGGCTCATCTTCTTTTTCCTTCTTCGTTCTTATTCCTGTGGACTTCTTGGATTATCCAGGTTGAGGAAGGTCTTTGGGTTCACAGGGGCGATGATGTGGGTGGCGGAGCGCCGAGATGCCGAATTTCTCGTTTGTGGAGGAGGATGATGATGAATCGGATTAGGGCTCTTTTGCTTTTCCTCTTTCCATTGTTTTTTTGTAGAGCAACGGACATTTTGTACTGTAATAAAACACTTGTATTTGCACGGCAAAGTATTTTATTTAAGATGTAATGACGTATTTGTGATTCCGGGATTGACCTAGGAATTGTTGCTAGCTTATTATTATTTTTGTGCATGTCGCATGGTGGGAATGCATTTGTGGTTAATGGAGGTGAGCGGCTTTGGCAAGTTTTACGAGCGGTTGGGGGTGAAGCGGCTTTGGCGGTTTCATGAGCGGTGGCGGGAGTGATGTCTCTGGGACAGCGTTCGCTTTGTGCTTGATAGCCGCTCTTTTCGGGGTTAGCTACCTCGGGATATGTGACGGTGCTACATTTGATATGGCGAGGCCATTGTCGGGCGGGCGAGATATCGTTCCTTTGGTTCCAGGGGAAACCTTCCACGGTGTAGATCATGCTGGTGATGAGGGACCGATTCATGCGGGGAAGCCCTGCTTTGCTTGCATTATGGTTGCGAAGAGGCTTGAGCCATGCACGAGTCTCAGGCGTCTCTTAGTCCGTGGACGTTTGCTCGGTGACCTTTTGTCTTGGACATGGATCGATGCAGCAGGAGAGATGGATGGCACATCTTGAGTACGCATCGAGTCGTTGGTGGGTTTCCCTTTGGGGATTGAAACTAGGAGGGCTGTCGGGAAGGTTCCTATGTTGTCGAGTTCCGTGTTTGCCTTGGTCCTCTTTACGTGTTCCGTTGCTTGTTTCCGTCGGTTCGGGATGAGGCGAGAGCCTTTCTTTGAGGCTGGGATGACATTGCCAGCGTGGAGGTAGCTTCTTTACGCATGACGAGATCTGATGCTTTTATGTATTTTACGAGGTATGGAAGTATTCCGCTTTCCCTCTGTGGTGCTCCTTAGATGCGGGAGAATGTTGTCTTGACCATCGAGTACACAGATTGGTATGAGTAGCATATCGGGCGGACCCAGTGGTTTTGGGGAGCGGGCGTGAAGCAGTGCAGGGCAAGATTGTCGTCTCCGCTATAGCCTTAGGAGTGCGAAGCTTGGTCTAACCCTCGGGATGTCATGGGAGACGCTTTGTTTGACTACGGGACTCGAGTTGACGGGCGGCGGGGAGAGGTCCCCTTTGCGGACTCGTAGGGAGGAGATCCGAGCCGAGGCACGGGTGAGCGATGCTGCGAGAGCGGCGGTTCGTTTGACACGACAAGGAGGACTCCTGATCTCGGAATGAGGGAGACGAGAACTCGCTCATGGGAATGAAAAAAGACTTCGTTGGGGACGAGGAGGAAAGGAAAGAGTGATGAAGGGCCAAACGCGAGTAGCATGGAATGACCTTACGAAACAGCGAGTATCCATTCATCGGCATCGCAACACATTGATTGTTAAATGTTTTAAGTCGTCTTTTAGCATGTTGTGAGTTTGAGAGTAGGCGTGCTTGAACTCATCAAGAAGTGTTTTAAGCGTGATGATTTGTGATTTACTTTTAAAGCTTTGTCGAGACGCAAAATCTCTTGCTTGCTTCTTTCACGAGCCTTGGTGGCATCAATTTTTGGAATTTTGTGTATTCCTTAGACCGAACCAATGAAGGCTGCCTACGTTCCCCTCGGGCGAGAGGCTCGGAGTCTGCGTAGTTCGACCCTCTTTTGTGGAAGAAATGACTCGTAATGTACACTTGCAAGGCGTATTTATTTTTGAAAAGGTGGGAACGGGTCCCCTTTTGTGTGAATGCCTTATTTGATGTAGGCACAAAGAAATGCTTTTGGGTTTGACTCTTTTGAGAGAGTATGAGTGCGAAAAGCTTGTAAAAGTGTATGGAAGCCCTTCGACGGAAAATCGATGTTTAGCTCTATTGTCCTATTTTGTAGAAAAGAAGACTTGTCGAGACATCGAAAACTTGATTTGTTCACAATGATCACTTGTTTGCTTAAAACCCTTTGTTGATGTTCGGGTTATTCAACAATTAAACCTGATATGCTTTGATTAATCACGAGGAGAAAGTCAGCCGGTATCGGGATCGAGTTGGTGCAGTGTGAAAGAAGGTTTGTGTATAGGAGAGGTCATTGATGAGATCGGGTTTGTGGATTTGTATGTGTTTATGACCGGACCATTTACGGTTGCCTACGTTCCCCTTAAGACAAGGAGCTCGGAGTCGACGTAGTTCGGGTTTGAACCGTGTTTGGCTTTGGGGCCGGGGCATGAATATTTGTGCGGCCTTTGGCGAAAAGGCTCGGAAAGGTTGAATGATGAGGCACGGGCCTTGAGGTGATTTCTTGACAAGTCGTATTTGACGGTCTTTTCGGTGACTCCCTTGCTTCTTGATCGTTGGCTCACAGGTCTTTGACCTCATTTATTTTTGTGAAGCTTACGCTTGAGCTCTTTTTTGTAGCTTACGCTTGAGCTTTTTTGTAGCTTACGCTTGAGGCTTCTTTTTTGTGCGGCTTACGCTTGAGCTCTTTTTTTTTTTTTTGAAGCATTTGAGGGCGAAGGCAAGCCCACTGCTTGAACTTTCTTGATGCGCACGAGGGCGAAGGCAAGCCCCTAGATTGTTGTCGACATGGGGTCAATCTTTTGATCTTTGAGTGACCTTTTGTTGTCCTTTGATGTTCTGCCGTCGTTGACTTGGTCAAAGTGATGGTGGGGACATATTTTGGAAAGTGTATGGCTTGATGGAGGCCTTTGTGTGGGGTATGGTAAGGTGTATGGGGAGCTATCGATTGACTTTCTCACACCAATTAATCAAAGCATTAATCATTTGTGGAATTACTTGTTGAGCAATGCAAGTGATCACATAGAACAAAACCATTTCATTAAATGTAATGTGGGGTGCAAAATAATGTCTCAAGTCTAGCAAGAAAAGAAAGAAGACTTATGTATGGAAAATTGAAGACTTAATTACAATGTCAGGAGGACTTGATTGAATGAAAACAGTACTAGAACCTACGAGGTTTGGCTGTGTGATTCTTTGATTTGCGTCTCTTTGGGCTCTTCGGCGGTTCCCAAATTCATTTTGGTTAGAACCTTCTCGGCGGCTTGGGCTGATTTTCCTCTCGTTTGACAACATGCTTAAAGATTTGTTTTAATGCATTGTTCATTAATGTGTCTGCGTCTTTACCAAGTGAATCATTATTAAGCTGTTTTTGATTAGTTAATTTATCATTTGTTAAAGTGGCAATGAGGATACTCGAAAAGGTCGATCATTTATTCAAAGCATAAGGAAGCGCGGTTTATGTTACAAACGCATAATCTTTAGGCGTAAGGCCATTAGAGCGACTCGAGAGACTCGAACATAAATACGACAGACTCGGGGTCTTTTATTTTTGAAGATAGACTCTAGGAGACGGGGGTTAGTCCAAGCTTCTCGTCCTGTCTCTTCTTCTTTGGTGGGTCCGCGTTTGTAGAAAGCCACGCCGTTTTGATCTTTGCCACTTGCTCGACTGTCTCGGCGCCTTATCTGCAGGGAAGGCTCGATCCATCCCTTGGTGTGCCCCGATTCTGGAAAGGATTGTTGGGGAATAACCGTTCTTGGATTCTTTCTCTCGAATTCTTCATTGCGGAAGCCCCGGGTTCCGTCTTCACGTCCCATTCATCACGGGAATTTGCGAGAGGACTTCTCCCACCACGATTACCCCGTCATTTCTAGGGAAAGGGTTTCCAAGCTGTGATGGGACCGCGAGGCGTTCCAACTTTCCCTCTTCGATTAGCCCTTGGACCACTTGTTTTAGCACGAAGCAATTGTCGGTGGTGTGGCCAGGGGTAGTTGTGGAAGGCGCGGTGCTTGCTCATATCCATGTTGGGCTTGCGAGTCTTTGGTTGGAAATTCTCGAGGGTTTGAGAATGTTCCTCTTTACTAGTGTCTCGAGGACTTGGCTCGAGGGCATCCAGAGGTTATCAAAATCTTTAGGCTGTGGTATGCGAGGGGATTGTCGTTCCTCGGGGTGCTTGATCGCGGTTTACTTGAGCTCAGATTACGGATGTAGTGGGTGCTCACAGTAACCTCTTTCTTCTTGTTTGGAGGTGTTTGGTAACCTTTTTCCTTTTGCTTAAGGAAACTCTTCCGTTGTATCTCCTTTGCATGTTACGCAACCAAGCCGTATGGGGGTCGGTAAGGCGAGAGCGAGCTGCCGTTTTTACGGGATGGAGCAGAAGATGGAGGTGGATTGGCGAGATGGGATCGCCATTCGGGAGTCTTGGGGAGCGGTTGAGTGTATACCAACCCATATCCTGGATTGTTGAAATTGGGGCGTAATTGCACGGACCACTAAGGGTTGTGTTTAGGAATTGGGGAAATGCTTCATTAGCCCCAAGTGGCGATCCGGCGGGTGGAAGGTTTGAAATGTCGGGATATCACTTTGGGATGTCCGTCCACAGTAAACATTGGGATTTCAAGTTGTGGGCTGCGGGACTCATACGGAGGCACGAGATTGAATTCCAGGGGATATTGAGAGGTGTTAGGATTTGAGGAGCGGGCCCATAGGTGTGCTTTGAGGTTGGAAAATCGGAGCTGTTTGTGAGGCTCGAATGGAGCTTTGAGCGGGAGTTGCCTTGCATTGCTAGGTTTCCGTGGATTTGTGAAGGAGGGACACTGTGATAGCTTTGAGAGGCCGGGAGCCGATATTTCTCCGTCTTCTATGAGAACGACGGTCCCATCGAGTTGGGGAACCACGACGGTTACTGCGACGGCGCATGGCATATTCAATCAAGCTGCTTTGCACTTCTTGGCGTTTCTCGAGAGCCTTAAAAGCTTGCCAAACTTCTTCCATTGTTTGGAAATTTCCCGAGGCGGGGTTCCGTTTCCCTCAACATTATCTGTTGATCCCGTCATGGGAAGTAGCGGGACGGTGTGGGCCGTTGAAGCTGGAAGGGCTGTCGGACCTTGTGACCTCAATGCGAAAAGGCGGCTCCGGGTATTCTCGGCCACTCTCGGTTATTTGGAGGGTGACGGGCAAGGATTTAGACACGGGAATGGCCTCTCGGGATAAAAGGGGAAAGCTCACGTGGCATGCGGTTTCCGTTTCTTTTATATTTATTATTTTTTTGTTGTTTTAATTTACTTAAAACGTGTTTTCTCGAGAATCCTAGGTAGGTTGGAAAAGATTGCTCTTCTTTTCGCAACTATGCTAGATCTGGGTCGATGGAGACCATACGTGCGGCTATAAGCCCCTCGTTTTGCACACTGTATTTCGACATCCCGGGGTGGGCGGCCCGGGCGAGGTCCTATAGTGCAAGCGGTTTCCACCGGCCTAAAGAAAAATCGAACCTAAGGACCGAGCTGTCATGTTCGTTTTGATGCGTTAGCCATGTGAATAGTGAACCGAGCGGCCCGAGTCAAGATCGGAGTCAAGAGTTCGGCATGACCTCTCTTTACCTTGCTTGCGCAAGGGATGCGTGACGTTAGGCGTTGGGTAGGTCATATCGTCATGGGCGACGTATCAAGGCGTGATGACATGGTGTCATGCAAGCATGGATGTATATCGGGACGGAACATCGTGCAGGTGTAGCCGGAAATCAAGATCGAGGTCAAGATTTTAGCATGACCTTTCATCGCTTTGCTTGCGAGGATCTTGAGTTCCGAGCCTTGACTCGAAAATGGCGGCATGGTATATGTATCCGAGTGTATGACACGGGTAGTAAAAACCAGCAGAGTGCAGACGAGTGTGACTCAAGACTCAAACGTGCGGGGTTGACGCTTGGCTAGGATGGGATGTTTGGAATGATCCGTGCGCGCCCAAGAGGCCTAGGAAGACCAAACGGCCGCAAGCGAGACCACTCCGGGTTAAGGGTTGTAGTGTGCGGTGTATCCGAGGCGGCGGTGCGCGTAGTGTGCGGTGTAGCAGAGCGGCGGTGTGAGTAGAGTGCGGTGTAACCGAGGCGGCGGTGCGCGTAGTGTGCGGTCTCTAAAATTCTTTTACGAGTAAAATAGAAATTTTTGAAGAATTTTAAATGTATGCGCGAGATGTATATTGATGCATTTTTTTTTGTATTTTTATTTTTTTTTTTAAAATAAAAACGAAGCACGTGCACACACACACAGTTAAAGGAAGGGGTAAAATGAAAGTTTGACCCTCATCATCGTTTTAAAAATCTTTTGTTTTGTTTAAAAGTTTTTAAAACAAAATATCCCCAATGAGTCGCCAACCGAAATTACCCGGATCAGGCTCGCGCGCGCGAGCCCCGGCATCTCGCATTCGTCGGCTGACCGGGAAGTCGCCCGGATCCGAGAGGCAAGACAATCGCGCCCGGCATCCGGCTTATTCCGTTTTAGCGTTGCGTGTTGGAGGTGTCTCGCCGTTTTGCTTTCGCATTTGTAGAGTCGCCACGCCGTTTTTATTAAGCCCAAAACATTGAAAAAGGGCATCGGTTTAAAGATAAATTTTAAAGCTGTTTTTGTGTGATGAGATTTTGAGTTCGGAGGTCAGATGACTCCTCGGGAAGAGAATATTAGAATATTAGAGCTCACCCGAGTCGCCTCGTAAAAACGAGTCTTTCGGATACCCCTAATATCCTTTAAAAAGTTGTGTGTGTGTGTGTGCTTTTAAAAATGCATGCTGTATCGGATGTCTACATTGTATTGAAATGTATTGAAATAGAATAGGAAGGAAGCCTTACCAATGTTGGTTCGTGTCTGTCTTCCGCTTGGGAATAGTGTTCGAGATCGAAGTAGCGTTCGGATTGCTTCGGGGATGCCGGTTGTCCGCGGACGAGTTTCGGCGTGAGTTGAAAGCGTAGGCTGCGTTTGGGCGAAGGTTCGGCGTGCGTGGGGATCGTCGGGATCGGTCGGGCGAGAGGTTCGGCGTGCGTTGGAATCGTTGGTTGGATTCGGGCGAGAGGTTCGGCAAGGTTTGGGATCGCCGGTTTGACTCGGAAAGAGCGGGACACCGTGGGAAAGACCGAGGCAAGGCCTCGGAGTACCGCGAGGGGCCTCAGAGTACCTCGAGAGTGCCTCGGGGCAGCGCGGGAGCGTCTCGGGAGCGCTCGGGGAGGCGTCGGAGCACCACAAGGGAGCTCGGAAGGCCTCGGAAGGATCCGAAGGGGCCGGGAATGCCTCGAAAGGTCTTAGAAGGGGAGCCAGAAGGCTTAGGGAGGAAGAGAGAAGTGGGAGGTGTGAAAAAATGAGGAGGGGAAGCCCTCTATTTATAGTAGTGGAAAACTGCAAAGAGGTCCGTACGGACCTCTTAGGTAATGATGGATTTCCGGGATTTGAGGGAATCTCGTGGACTTTAAGGGGATTTTCGTAATGATTATGTCTGGTGCAAAGAGGTCCGTACGGACCTTTTGGCATGCAAAGAGGTCCGTACGGACTTTCCATGCTCTTGTGAATGTGATGGCAAGCTAGCTCTCGTCGAGAGCTTTCCAACCATATATGGCACGTCTCAATCGGAGTTCGTATGAAGGAGTTATGACCTCCGGAAGTTTGCCTCTGGTTTTGTCGTATGCTGGGATGGAGAGCGATCCAGATTGGGGTACTTACAGTGAGGCCATCAGATGACTCAAGAGACTCAAATTCAAAGATAATGGACTCAGGATGAGTTTTGACACTAGACTCTAGGACTCGAGGGGTCAGACCAAGTTGTTCGATCATGTCCTTTTTGCTGGCAGTGGGTCCGGAGAAGGTGGCCCAGTTATTGAGTGGCAATGAGCTTGATAGGAGATGGGGCTTGAAGGGCTTTATGTCACCGTTCCCGATCATTGCTATCACAGAGTTATCAGAAACAAAATCGATTAGATCTGGCATCTCGATTTCTTCTTTGAAGAGCAGGTGGAGCAGTGGCTCGTCCCAAGCATCATCTGCAGAGTCTTTTGCTTTTGTCTTGGGTATTACTAGCTCGAATGCAGACTCGTCCCGCTTGTTGAAGGCAGGAGTATTGACAGAGAGTTTTTCGAGTTCTTCTGCCAAAGAGGGAGTTTTTCCGGACCAAAATTCATTGTGAATAGTGGTGGTTGCGGATCTCGGCAGAGGCGGTGTGTCGAGAAATGCTCTTCGGACGGGATTTGGCTTGAGGCCTCTGAATCTTGCCAGGTTCTGCTGGAGCTTGTCCATGGTTGTCGGCCAGCTTTGTTTGGCGCTGATCAGCTCTGTTCCCTTTTCTGGATCTTCTTCCAAGTTGCCGGCCTTCTTTGTGAAGTACTTGGTCATATCGAAGCTGTAAGGACGAAGATCGGAGATTGCGTGCAAGCCTCTTTTGTTATCTGCGGAGCGTTTTCGTGCAGCTCGCTTGTCCTCCGCAATGTGTTCGGGAGTAGGAGAGTATCCCAGGCCGTGCAGGGTATTCTGTTCTTTGATATTGATGATCTGTTGGGTGCCCTGATGGCGTTTTCCCAAACCGAGCCCCGGGATGTAGTTCATGTGCTTCATCATTTTCATCGGGGGAGGGATCTTGTCCCAAATCAAAGGCAGGTCTATGTGGCACACTTGGGCCTTTGGGCTTTCGATGGTGAACCCTGTTAGCATCATGCCATCATCGTCGGGTTTGATCTCTAAGACCGGGACGCCGTTTGTGTCGGTCCTTTCGGTGACTACGCTATCACCGTAGATGATGGTTAGATCTGTTCCTTGGACGAACTTTACGCACTGATGGAGAGTGGATGCCACCCCATTGATCTGGTGTAGCCAAGGGCGTCCCAAAATGGCAGTGAATGTGATCGGGATGTCAATGACTTGGAAATCCGTTGGGACCATTTGTTTTCCGAACCACAAGTTCAAGGTGGCTATTCCCAAGACTGGGCGGGACGTTGAGTCGTATGCCTTGATTGCCTGAGTCGAGGGCTTTAGATCAGTTGCTTTGATCCCTAGCAAATCCATCATTTTGGCTGGAAGGACGTTCATGGATGATCCTCCATCTACCAAAACCCGTGGGAGACGACGCTCGTCCAGTTGAACTGTTATGTAGAGAGGCTCATTGTGGTCAGCCCCAAATTTTGGAAGGTCGAGCTCTGTGAAAGTGATGATATTGCTGTAATTAACGTTGCCGATCATCTGAACTGCTTCATCAGGTGTCACTGTGATGGGAACCATGGTCTGGGCCAGGCTTTCTTCCAACTTGAGCTTGTGCGGGTAAGATGAAGTGAGTAAGGACCAGAGTGAGATGTTAGCCTGAGTGCGCTTGAGCTGTGTTAAGACAGGATCTTCACCTTTGGGTCCAAGGTTTCACTTCTTTGGCGTAGGGCCCCTTTTCGCTCGTGGCTCAGGTATGGCTGGCCTTTTGTCCGTCCGTGGAGGATTCACTGGATTTGGCCGAACGTGTCGAACATTCACCTCTGGACTTATGGTTTTGCTTGTCTCTCCCATTTTCGTAGTGGGAGGAGCCCGATTGGCGTAAGGCCGGCTGCGCATTTCAATTCGTTCACTGTCATGGCTTTTACTGAAGCATCAATAGTGGCTTTGAGATCTTCCCAAGACAGGGGTTGGATTATCTGGACCTTCGGGCCTTCGGTGGCGGTGCGAAGCTCGTCCCAGCTGATCATGGAGCAGACATTGCCATGGCCTAATGCAGAGCTAGGCTTGCTGGAGTAGATGACATAGTAGTCAAACTTTCCGGAGGGTTCTCCAAGGGTTCCGACTGTGGGATCACCGGATTCATACCTCTTCTTCAGTTTTTGTTGAGAAGATGGTTTCTTCTTTCTTCGAGGACGGCCCTCATTCATTTCATCCTGGAATTCCATTTCCAGACAAGCACTGCAATCGCAGACGTCCCACCAGATGTGTTTGTTGTTCGGCGGTGGTACCGGGACCTCAGGAGGCTGGATGGGCAGGCTTTCCTCTGGAAGGTCTTGTGGCCTTACGTCATAACTGCATGGCTCGTATGAGGGTAACAGGTTGACTTCTGGGAAACAATGAGAGATGTTAGAGGCAGTAGGAGCTTGATCATGACTTGGGAAGCCCCAGGTAGTTGGGTGGCTAATGTTCCGAAGTGGTGCATGGAACCTTCGATCCAGGCTTGTTGCTCACCTTGACGTTTCTCAATGGCCATGAGGACCTGCCAAACCTCTTCCAATGTTGGGAAATTTCTTGGGGGTAAGGTCCCGTTCTCATCGTTGTTATCCACTGATTTGGCCATGGGGAGTTGACGGACTGTCCTGGTGACAGAGCTGGGAAGGAGGTAGGACCTTGCTGTTTTGACACTGGGATACGGGTTCCCGGGTACTCTCGACCACTCTCTGTTAGCTGGAGGGGGTGATGGGCAAGGTTTAGACACAGGAATGGCCTCACGGGATAAAAGGGGGAAAGCTCACGTGGCATGCGGTTTCCGTTTCTTTTATTTATGATTTTTTTTGTTGTTTTAATTTACTTAAAACATGTTTTCTCAGAGTCCTAGGTAGGTTGGAAAAGATTGCTCTTCTTTTTCGCAACTATGCTAGATCCTGGGTCAGTGGAGACCATCTGTGCGGCTATAAGCCCCTCGTTTTGCACCTGTATTTCGACATCCCAGGGTGGACAGCCCCGGGCGAGGGTCCTATAGTGCAAGCGGTTTCCACCGGCCTAAAAGAAAAATCGAACCTAAGGACCGAGCCTGTCATGTTCGTTTTGATGCATTAGCCATGTGAATAGTGAACCGAGCCGGCCACTAAGTCAAGATCAGGTCAAGAGTTCGGCATGACCTCTCTTTACCTTGCTTGCGCAAGGGATCTGTGACGTTAGGCGTTAGGTTTCGGGTCATATTGTCATGGCGACGTATCAAAGGCGTGATGACATGGTGTCATGTGAGCATGGATGTATATCCTGGACGGAACATCGTGCAGGTGTAGCTTCGGAAATCAAGAACAGTCAAGATTTTAGCATGACCTTTCATCGCTTTGCTTGCGCAAGGGATCTTGAGTTCCGAGCCTTGACTCAGAAAATGGCCGGCATGGTATATGTATCCAGGCTGTATGACACGGACTGGGTAAAAACCAACCGAGTCTGGACAGAGTGTGACTCAAGACTCAAACGTGCAGGGTTGACGCTTGGCTAGGATGGGATGTTTGGAATGATCCCGTGCGCGTCCAAGAGGCCTAGGAAGACCAAACGGACTGCAACTGAGACCACTCCGGGTTGAGGGTTGTAGTGTGCAGTGTATCCGAGGCAGCAGTGCGCGTAGCGTGCGGTGTAACCGAGGCAGCAGTGTGAGTAGTGTGCGGTGTAACCGAGGCAGCAGTGCGCGTAGTGTGCGGTCTCTAAAATTCTTTTTCTGAGTAAAACAGAAGTTTTTTTTTTTAGAATTTTAAATGTATGCACAGATGTATATTGATGCATTTTTTTGTATTTTTATTTTTTTTTGCAAAATAAAAACGAAGCACGTGCACACACACACAACAGTTAAAGGAAGGGGTAAAATGAAAGTTTGACCCTCATCATTGTTTTAAAAATCTTTTGTTTTGTTTAAAAGTTTTTTTAAAACAAAATAGTCCCCAGCGGAGTCGCCAACTGAAATTACCCGGATCCGAGAGGCAGCGCGATCGCGCCCCGGCATCTGGCATCTTTCGCGTTGGAGCGGTTGTCTCGCCGTTTTTGTTTTCGCATTCGTAGAGTCGCCACGCCGTTTTTATTAAGCCCAAAACATTGAAAAAGGGCATCAGTTTAAAGATAATTTTAAACTGTTTTTGTGTGATGAGATTTTGAGTTCGGAGGTCAGATGACTCCTCGGGAAGAGAATATTAGAATATTAGAGCTCACCCGAGTCGCCTCGTAAAACGAGTCTTTCGGATACCCCTAATATCCTTTAAATGTTGTGTGTGTGTGTGTGTGTGCTTTTAAAAATGCATGCTGTATCGGATGTCTACATTGTATACTATGTATTGAAATGTATTGAAATAGTAATGGAAGGAAGCCTTACCAATGTTGTTTCGTGTCTGTCTTCCGCTGAGGAATAGTGTTTGAGGTCGGAGTGGCGTTCCGGTACGGATCGGGATTGCTTTGGGAGGGACCGGTTGTCTGCGGACAGAGTTTCGGCGTGAGTTGATGTTGCAGGCTGCGTTCGGGCAGAGGTTCGGCGTGCGTGGGGATTGCTGGGATCACTCGGGCAGAGGTTCGGCGTGCGTTGGGGTGGCAGGAGTCACTCGGGCAGAGTTTCGGCGTGATTTGGGATCACCGGTTTGACTCGGAAAGAGCCGGGACACCGTGGAAAGACCAGGCAAGGCCTCGGAGTACCACGAGGGGCCTCAGAGTACCTCGAGAGTGCCTCGGGGCAGCGCAGGAGCGTCGCGGGAGCGTCGAGGGAGCGCTCGGGGAGGCTTCGGAGCACCACGAGGGAGCTCGGAAGGCCTCGGAAGGATCCGAAAGGGGCCGAGAATGCCTCGGAAGGACTTAGAGGGGAAGCCAGAAGGCCTAGGGAGGAAGAGAGAAGTGGGAGGTGTGTGAAAATGAGGAGGGGGAGCCCTCTATTTATAGTGCCAGATTTGGTGCAAAGAGGTCCGTACGGACCTCCACAGTAATCCGGTACTTTTGGTTTTCCTCGATTTGAGGGAATCTCGTGATGATGGTGAATATTCGAAATCATGATGTCCTCGAGCAATAAGGTCCGTACGGACCATCTTGACATGCAAAGAGGTCCGTACGGACCAACTAAGCAAGAGGGTAATCATTTTTCCCGGGATTTGAGGGAATATTGTGGACTTTAAGAGGATTCAGTAATTATTAAAGCAAAGAGGTCCGTACGGACCATTATTGCTTTTCCAATTTCCTGAAAATTCCCAAAAGGTCCCTTTGTCCCTTTTTATCCCAGGAAGGCTCCTCCCTTGGTTTGGCTGGGGGTTTTGAGAGGGTTTTGAGTGCCAGAGGTCGTCGAGACTGCGTTGATGAGTCTGCGGTGTTTCCCGTGTGCTTGAAAGGGGGTGATCCAGATTGGGGTACTTACAGGTCCGTCCTTAAGAGTGAATGCATATAAGGGATATTTAGTCAATGGCTACGTATTCCACACCGAAGAATATGGCCAAACGAAATCAACTTGGAATAGCGGGATCAATCTCAAGGGAAATCTCGATTATTATGGCGTATTGAAAGAAGTTATTGAATTGGAGTACTTGCTTGGAAATTCTGCAGTTCTTTTCAATTGTGAGTGGCGGGACGCTGAGCGAGACATTACAAAACATGGCACTTTTGATCTCGGTGACTTAAAGCATTCTTCTAGGCATAATGGTGATGATGTGTTCATTCTTGCATCTCAAGCACAACAGGTGTATATGACCCCCTACCCCCGTCGACGAAGAGAGTCTAGCGGATGGTGGGCCGTATGGAAAACCAAAGCAAGAAGCACTTTTGATATACCATTGCGTGCAAAAACGTCTACTTCAAATATTGATTCATCATTAAATGATTGTTATCAGGAAGAGGAAATGCCTATACCTCCGATTATTTTCTTGAATGATAATGTCGAGGATGAAGCAATAATGGCCGAAAACACCCGTCCATTAGGGGAGGAAGTCACTTTCAATGAAATCGATGATGACAATGTGGAGGATGAGGAAGGAGAAGGGTATATATCTGGGTCCGATGATGAAGATGGGGAAGAAGACGACGACGAGGAAACTAGTGAAGAAGAAATTGAATTTTGTAGTGATAGTGATCAAGATTGTAGTGAATGAATCAGTTTAGTTTTAATTCAGATAATGTTTTGTATATAATGTTTACATTTTATATCACTTATCACTGTAATATTATATCTATCTCATGATTTTCAATTTTACTTGGTTACTCTTTACATGCTATGTAATATTACATCTATCTCATGATTTGGACAATAAATGATTCATACTATTTAAATGCAAACTGCAAACATCTTACTCCATAATTTACTTGAACATGTAGTCATTAATTTGAATGTCATCGTGTGAAAAGGTTGTTGGAAAAAAATAAATAAATAAGTAAAAAAAATAATAATAATAATAATAATAATAAATAATAATAATAATAATAATGGACATAAATATAATAATAATAAAGAAAAAATAAAATAAAAAATAAATATAAAAATTAAAATAGACATATATGTATATATATAAATATCATTATTGTCTATTAAAATTGCTTGAATAGTCGATAGTTGAAATATTTCAGTTGCATTAATCCTATTGTTCTCTGAGTGTATACTAGACATATATGGTTGATTACACACTGTCGATTCTAATCGATAGTGTTTGATTGACCTAGTCTACGTCGTGCACTTGGAGACCATGGGGTTATCTTTGTCAAAATTTCTTGATTTTCGATTATAAAGCAAGTAGACAAAGTGATATTTGCAATTCATACGTGTATTTCGGGATGGGATAGAAAGCCAACCCCACTACTATCACGTACAACCACTACCGTAGGGTTATCTTTGGAGTGGAAAATCTCAAGTTTTTTGCACAAGCATTAGGCCCAAAGATTGAAACTTTGATTAATTATTATAATAGTAAATCTACTTTCAAAGTTTCAATCTTTTGGCCAAATGCTTGTGCAAAAGACTTGATATTTTCCACTCCATTCATTATAAATGTAAACCTCTCTCTCTCTCTACCCCTCTCTATTTTGTTAATTTTGTGGTGGTGATGGTAGTGGTGGTATACGTAGTAGTATTAGTAATAGTAGTGGTAGTAGTGGTGGTAGTAGCGGTAGTAGTGGTAATAGTGGTGGTGGTAGTACGTAGTGGTGGTGGTAGTAGTAGTGATGGTGGTAGTGGGACTCTTTTCACATAGTGTATATTGGCTGCAAACATCTTACTCCATAATTTTCTTGGACATGTAGTCATTATTTTGAATGCTTCCTACTATTTAAATTTTGTTCTACTTGATAATATTTTATGTCTACACATATAATATACTAGTTTTGATATGTCGGGTCGAGGTGGCAATCGTTCAAAGAGAGGGAAGGTTGCGGGTTTTGTCCATCGTCTTGTTTCACCAAGGACGGGAGGGAGGATCTACTTCTGGTTACGGGCGTAGTGAACCATCCGGGCGGGTTAATTTGGACGCAATTATTAATGAGGAAGGAAAAATGGAAATATCTATCTCTCCCAGTGGCCAGTAAGTATTATTTAATTGTAAATGTCATATATATAATGTTTACATTTTATTATTGTCTTTTTATTTGTATATATATTGATATATTGTTTTTTAATTAATATCTTAATAGGTTTATACATGCATGGTGGTGGTAGCGGTAGCGATAGCGCGCGCTCGTGGTTGTTAAACATGATTTTTCATTGACATGTAATTAAACAAACAAACAAACATATGTAGTTTCTCTTTCCCTTTCCCCTTTTCCCCGGCTTTTCCCCGGCCGTTTCCCCTTCCCTTTTCCCCTTTCCCTTTTCCCCTTTCCCTTTCCCCCTTTCCCCTTTCCCCTTTCCCTTTCCCCCTTTCCCCGGCCGTTTCCCCTTTCCCCTTTCCCGGCCGTTTCCCTTTCCCCTTCCCCCGTCGGCTTGATTTGGACAAACATATGTATTTTATTTGATGTACAAGCGAAACAAAGTTGTTTGTGTGTGTTTGTAGTTTGTAATTGTATTTGTTTAAAACGGGTTGTTTGAACAGTTTACAAACCTTTACGGGTGTGGTTTAATAATAAAACATAATTTTTTTTTTAAATCTGGCCAGATTACCGAAGGAAATTTCCGTCGGTAAATTAATAAAAAAAAATAATACTAATTTCCGGCGGAAATATCCGTCGGAAAATAATAAAAATTAAAAAAATAAAACTCATTACCGACGGACATATCCGTCGGTTTATGGTTTAGATTTCTGACGGACATATCCGACGGTAAATTTTTTCGTTTCCGACGGTTATAACCGTCGGTAATGGATTTTATTTATTTATTTATTTATTTATTTTAATATTTACCGACGGATATTTCCATCGGTAACCTCCGGCAATTGCTCCGGTTAACCGGCCGGCGTTACTCATTTCCGACGGACGGTTCCCGGCGGAATTTCAGATTTTCCGGCGGACAATCTGCCGGTATTTTCGGCGGAATTAGTCCGTCGGTATTACCAACCAATTATTTCCGACGGAACCCGACGGACGAATTTCGTCGGTAATATCCATTTACCGACGGAAATGTGGAATTACCGACGGAAATTTCCGTCGGTAAAAGGCCTGTTTCTAGTAGTGGTGTGGCCGCACTCAAGTTATTTGATAGAGATCAAATGCATTTGCATTATCAACATTTTCGAAATCGAGAAAGCATTGAACGGAATGAGTTGACATAGATCATGACTCATGTTCAATTGGACATCGTGGACAAAGGAATTATAGCATTGGAACTATAAAGGAATCAAGCTTTGATGTTATATTAATTAGGTGGACATAATGATTTGCTAGAAGTCACTTATGTCTTGTGAGGTCGATGTTTCGACTCATTACCAACATAATATAATTCCTTTTGGGTCACACACAAAGAACGAATTTGATTCGGGCTGAAATTATGGATTCTGGACACATGGGCGACCGCCGAGGTTCACCATGGGCGACCGCCCACAAGTCAAATGTTGACTTGGGCGACCGCTCAAATGGGTAAGGGCGACCGCTCACGTGGGATTCAAAAATAGTACATTGGAGACTGTACAGGTGGGCGACCGCCCAGACCCATATGGGCGACCGCCCATGTGGGATTTTCGAAGAAGGATTAAACGTTGTACAACTGGGCGATCGCCCAACCCTTGGTGGGCGACCACCCATGTCCCGTTTCAGCAATCCGTTTTTGCTTCGAAAAAGGACTTTTCTCCCTAATTGTTAGGGCTATTTACAAAGTATAAATAGGTCCTTTTTCCCCAGCAGTCATACACGAATTTAGGGCCTTTGGAAACACAAATTTCTTGATTTTGATTGAGAATCAAAGATCAAAACACCTTATATTCAATTCCATAATTAGCCATAGATTATTGAAAAGTGTTTCAATAATCAAGAGGGTCATCTAGCAATCCAACAAGAAGGTATTCTTGGTTCGTTCGCGTGTGGATTACCATTAGAGGGTGGTTACGTTATCACCTAAGGCTTGGATCAATTCATCGCATTGAAGAACAAGGAGAAGATCAAAAACCTTCATCAACGGTTTTGATATTCGTTTTGAGATTCATTTTTCGAAATCGAATTCAAGTTAAACTTCATCGCATTCAAGGTATGTAAATTCTATCTCATATTAATTTCTAATCTCTTCATGCTAGACGGATCTTAGGGCTAGGGTTTTGATGTTAAAATTAAATCTTCCGCTGCGTTTGTAACCTCAAAACCCAACACATAGATATTACGTTCAGGCCAGCATTATGCCTGGTCCCTTAGATGGTCTAGTGCCTATGGCCCCCGTGTCTAGGGGGAATAGATATTCCGATTGGAGGGTACACCCCGGCCTAGTCTTCCATGATGCGTGTAACGTGTGTAAGCTCTACGAAAATCGGTGCTTGACCGTTGATGATTTGCCCGGCTGTAATGTTTCTTTTCCTTCTCGTCTTTAACTGCTATATTGTCTTCTATCCTTTGTTGACTGGTCTTTCTTGCCTTTTTCAGATTTAACTGAGGCGCAAATCAAACAAAGTGAAGAGGAGTATACAGATCCCAATCAATTGGACAGGTTGAAGAGGAGTACTTCCCGCTCCTCGACTAAAAATAAGAGGAAGGCAGATGCCACAGAGAGGCAGACCATCTTGGCCTCTAAAGAAGCTGGGGCCTTACCCTTAAAGCCGGTTGGGGTAGCTGAGGCCTCCACTGAAGAGAGGGAGGAGGGCCGGACAATCCAGGCCGGGGAGGGATAGACCTCCCATGCATCCAATGCTCAAGTCGAGGAGGCACTTATGCAGACCGGCCAAACTGAAGCCGATGGGGCTGATTTTGGGGATAGGGCTCCAACCCCAAAGAGGTCGAGGACTGAAGCCGAGGTTGAAGGCTCCTCGAAAATACCTTGTGTTGAATCTTCCTCCACCCCTTACTTCTCGACATATAAAAACTTATGCTAAGGCCGAGCAGTTCGTGAGTGATGCTCGACAAGCCCCCCTCTTAGGGGCCTTAATCTGACTGCCCGTAAGGGTCCTCACCTGAGGGTAGGCAGTGCTATTCTTCATCGTTCTTTTGATGAGGAGTACTTGGAGCAGATGATCGCGGCCAAGCAGTCTATGGATCATTTGGTAAATAGGAAGGGTCTCCTTTTGAGCAAGGTAACCTTGTCAACTTTATTTATTCTTTGCTCAGTTTCATATTTGTACTTTTTCTAACCATTTTTCTTTTCTTATGTGAAGTTTTCCTCTATCACGGCCTATGAGGCCATCAAATTCAAGGCTACTAAAGTCCACGACCAGAAACTTGAAAAATAGGCCGAGAAGGACAAGGCTGATTTGAAGAGAGTCGTGGAGCTGATGAAGAGCCTCCGTGATGATGCTGATGCCTTCAAAGAGGCCAAGGCTAAAGTTGAGGAAGAAGAAAAGGTTGCCAAAGAGGCATTAACCCATGCTTATAAGGCGGTCAAGTTGATGAAGGTCGAGCTGGAGAAGGAAAAAGTTGAGGCTGCTGAGGCTGTGAAAAAGGCCTAGGAAGTTGCTGTTGGCCGGCTGTAAAAGATGGAGGCAAGCATCCCATCTAGGGAGGCAAGTGCCATTGCTCATTTTAAGGATAGTTCAGCTTTTAAAGAGGCAGTGGCTGAGAAGACGGCCACAATGTACACATATGGGTACATACATTTTGCCAGGAGGGCCATGGCCGACACGTCTCTCAACCTCGACCTAGAGGTACTTGATCGGCTGATATGCCAAGATCCCTACGATGAGGCTGCTCAGTCTCTTCACTACCTCGTCCCCTATTCTGATAATTCCCACAAGGTGATTGCCTCCCTTGATGCTTGGGCTAGCCGTCCTACTTGGGTTCCCCTTCCCCTTTATCCATAAAATATTAACGCTATAACTGAAAGGATCGAGGACGAGGTCCTGAGCTCTGACGAGGAGGCTAATGCAGAGGGAGCTGAAGCCGTTGTTGAGCCAAGCGAGGGAGCTCAAGCTGGGGGGCCCCAAGCTGATCAAGTTATCATCCTTGATGCTGCCGTCGAACAAGACGAGCTATTTAGAGGAGACGATCAAGCTTAGGGATTTTTTGTTTTTTTGAATATTTGCACAAGTATTGGGGAGCCGAGGAAGCTCTCCTCATCAATCGTATTTTATAGTTTTAAACCGATGAAGCTTGATTGGACTTAAAACACTTGATAAATTTCCAAGTTTGGTCATTAGGCCGAGGAAGGTTCCTCGGTATGACTCTTTGATTGTTGTATTATCTCTCTATGCCGAGGAAGCTTTCTCGGCCATAGGTCTTGGATAATTTTTAATGTTTTCCTATCTATGCCGAGGAAGGTTGCTCAGTCATTGGTCTTGGGCAATTTTTAATGTTTGCCTATCTATGCCAAGGAAGGTTGATCAATCATAGGTCTTGGGCAATTTTTTGGTCATTAGGCCGAGGAAGGTTCCTCGACATGACTCTTTGTTTGCTTGGTTCTACCTCTGTATCCCGAGGAAGGTCGCTCGATCATAGGTCTTGGTCGAATTGGTGGAATTTTATCCCTACAATGTCGAGGAAGAATTTCCTCGTCGACAAGCAAAGGTAGGAAAGATCCACTCCCTTTGTCACTGTTTGTCTTGCAAGTCACTTGTTTTTTGAGAAAAAGCTGAATTTCATTAACCGAGATTGATTACATCAAACTGCAATCTTATCTTTAATTGAAAAGTAAAGGACTAATAAAGACTAAACTATTGCATAAAGAATAGACTAAAACTAATGATAATACTTCTGTAGATGATCAGAGTGCCACGGATGTTTAAGCTCTTGCCCATCTATAGTCTTTATTTTGTAGGTCCCTTCTCTGATGACTTGAGTGATGATGTAGGGACCTTCCTAGTTTGGGGAGAGCTTGTTTTGTTCAGCCTTTCTGCCAGTTGCTTCAATTTTTCTAAGTACCCAACTTATGCAAGATTTT
The DNA here is from genome assembly GCA_022495995.1 of Adenophora triphylla var. japonica. Lineage (NCBI taxonomy): Eukaryota > Viridiplantae > Streptophyta > Magnoliopsida > Asterales > Campanulaceae > Adenophora > Adenophora triphylla. The sequence goes on from JAFEMH010002921.1 coordinate 230,409, forward strand.
CTTCAAGGGTGCATTAGTATACACAGTGATGGGGTGTGCAGAAAAGTATGCTCGTAGCTTTCTTGCCGCTATGACTAGGGCATATGCTATCTTTTCTGCATTAAAGTATTTGCTCTCCCGTCGGATAGTGCCTTGGAGACATAGTAGATGGGTCTCTGTGTGGTTCCTTCATTTCGGACTAGTACCACAGCTATTGCGTTGTTCGTGGCTGCTAGAAAGACATATAGCATCTCTCCAATAATCGAGCTGCTCAACAAAGGAGGGGATCCCAAGTACTCCTTCAACTGTTTGAATGAGTCTGAGCATTCAGATGTCCAGGAGAAGTTCTTGGCCCCCTTCAAGACTTTGAAGAAAGGCAGTGATTTTTCAGCGAATTTAGCAATGAATCTCCCAAGTGATGCTATCCTTTCATTCAGTCATTGAACCTCCTTGATGTTGGTAGGTTCCTTCAATTCTATCAACGCATTGATCTTTTCCGGATTTGCCTCAATGCCTCTTTGTGATACCATAAAACCAAGGAATTTTCTGGCGATCACCCCGAACACACACTTACTTGGATTTAATTTCATGTTGTTGGCTCATAGGTTGTTGAAAGTTTCCTCCAAGTCTGGTGCGTGACTGCCATCCTTAGGCTTGATGACCATGTCATTTATATAGGCGTCCATGTTATGGCCTATCTGCTCCCCAAAGACTTTATTGACCATGTGCTGGTAGGTTGCGCCTGCATTCTTAAGCCCGAAGGGCATCATAGTGTAACAGTAAATCCCTCTTGTTGCCTGGAAAGCTGTTTTTTCAATATCATCCTTAGCCATTTTTATTTGGTGATAACCAGAATAGGCATCTAGGAAGCTGAGTGTTTTATGTCCAGCGATGGTAATAGTAGTACAGATAAACTGTCAGCAGGTTTGGTTGTGGGAGGCAGCAGGGGTTCTAGCATCAAGAAGAAGAAGAAAGCTTCTGGTGAGAAGGGTCCGAAACATATGAATTTTTGTAACTATTTCAAGGAAAAGGGACATTGGAATACCGATTGTCCTACGAAGAATCGAGGCGAGCCTCCTACTCGTTCTGAAGCTAATGATGCTGCAGTAGATAGTAGCAGTTTGATGAGGATTATGCTCTAATAACAGTTAGATGCGTAGATTCTTGACTCTGGAGCTTCTTATCATATTCGTCAGAGTAGAGAGTGATTTACAACTTATAAGTAGGTAGATGGGGATAATATTCATACGGCCAACAATGTTACTTGTATGGTAGTTGGTATTGGCTCTATCAAGCTGCAGACTCATGATGGTAAGTTCTGCACTTGAACGATGTGAAACATGTTCCATTTATAACGAAGAATCTGATTTCTCTTAGTTAGTTAGACAACAAAGGGTACAATTTCAAAGGTAAAGGTGGAACAATTTGTGTATGCAAAGATTCTGAAGTGATTCTGAGAGGCCTTATGTGGAGTTCCTTGTATTTCCTCCACGGTAGAACGCTTTTTGGGTCAATATTGGTTGCATCATCTGAAGTGGTCAAGTAGGGTATGACAAAGTTGTGGAATATTAGGCTTGGGCACATGAGCATTAGAGGGATGCAGATACTAGCGAATCATGGTCTTCTTTGTGGTCATATGATTAAGTACCTTAATTTTTTTTAGCATTGTGAACTTGGAAATATGCAGCGAAACAAGTTTCCAAATGGTGTTAATAGAACGAAGGATAGTCTGTGTTAGTGTAAAACGCAGATGATATCCTGAATGATTTCCCAGATTTCAGATGATATCTCAGATGATTTCCTGTGCTAGAATTTATATAGTTATACATTTCTTGATTATTTATTTATGTACTAATATGCTAATATGATATGTATAGTATATGATTTATGTCCATATTTCAGGTTGCAATATGATGGAAGAATGAGCTAGAAACGTGGTGAAATTTGGAAAAGAGAAAGCTATGCATAAATGTCGTTATATGCATAAACTTTCAACAAGCTTTGTTTGTATCAACAACAACAAAAACGTGTGAAAACTTTGTCAAAGCTATTGTTGCAGTTTAAAATGTAAGTCAAAGACTTTTTATAATTTTAACATTATTTCACCTAATTTTCATCTCTTTTAAGTACCTCATCTTATGTTTGCGGGTTGAAAAGGGTCGGATCAACCCGTTAAGTTTTTAATGTTTGTTTATTAATGAGACACACTTGTTATACTTATATCATTTATCCATTTAATATTTCCTACCCCTCTATCTCTCTCTACTTCACTTTTTACACTCACAACACCTACTCAACTATACATTTTTCTTATTTTTTGTGCAAATCTCATTTTATACCTTTTGTAATGGGACAGAGGGAGTATCCACTTATTATTCACTATCCCACTTTTTCTCTCCTATCTCACTTTTTATACTTTTAACATTTACATTAATTACACTTTTTCTTAATCTCCTTATACAAAACTAAAATGTAATTTTTATATTTTTAGTGGGACGGATGAAGTATATCCATCCTATTTGAATATAAAAAAAATCAATTTTACTATTAATCAAATTTCGAATTTACTCTTGATATCAAAAGTAAAATTAAATCTTCTTTTCTTTATATACTCGGTATTCAATTTATGCGGAGGAAATAGTAGATAGACAGATAGTTATATCTTGTGTGTTGTCATTAATATCTTTATAGTGAAGGCCAACAGAAGCCCAATTATGGCTCAGATGCTCACTGGGCAGCCCTCGACCTACTCCCTCCGTCCCACTTCACTTGGCACTAATTTCCATTTTGGGACGTCCCACTTCACTTGGCACTGTCCAAAATGGAAAAGAATATTCACTATTCCCTCCACTCATTCTCTCTCCTACTTCACTTTTACGCTCACAACATTCTCTCTCCTAACTATTCCTCCCACTCATTCTCTCTCCTATTTAATTCTTTATACTCACAACATTTTCTTTCACTTTTTTTCACTCTTATTTTTCCTTAGTTACCGTGTCACTTGACTTGGTGCCAAGTGAAGTGGGACGGAGGGAGTATATAATAGTAAAATTGAAAGCTAGCTCTAGGAAATGCCAGGCCCACTACTATAGTTGGGTCATAGCTACTCCAATGGACAAGAAAATTAAGAACGCCTTGCTGCTAAGTGGGCTTGCCTGTGAAATAAGGCCCATTCGCAGTTAATATTTCTCAATTTTTTTGAGTAAAATAATACTCCCTCCGTCCCACCTCACTTGACACTTATTTCCATTTTGGGTCATTCCAGCTCACTTGACACCTCCCAAAAATAGCCTACTTTTTATATTTTTATATTAGATGGACCCCACCACTCATTCTCTCTCTTCATTTTCTACTACACATTTTTTTTATTTTATTCTTTTTTCTTAGTTCTTGTGCCACCTCTTGGGTGTCAAGTGAGGTGGGACGGAGGGAGTATTTTCCTTGTATCTACTCTACCTTATTAAATAATAATAATTATAATTATTATTACTCCTATATACTTATATTTAAATTAAACTATACTCTCTCTGTCACGGAAAGTTTATTCCGTTTTAATTTTTGTGATCATTTCAATTGAATTTTGAATATATTTTATAAAACTTTATTATCTTCATGTAATTTTAAAAATTATTAACTGTATATCTAATAGTAAATTATAAAAAAAATTAAAATTGCATAGTAACAATTTGATTTTAAAAAAATAATGCTCTAAATATCATTAATGAGTTGACCCAAAAGTTGTTTAGAGCGTACTCTCTCCGCCCCCACGTCGGCTTTTTACCCTGCGGGTGTCGTTTAAAGCGTCATTTCTTTCCTAAAGGAAATATTTTATTAATATTCTATTACCCATCCACTATTCCCTTCACTAATTCTCTCTCCTCTACACTCACAACACTTTTTAAATTCACTATTTCCTCCACTAATTCTCTCTCCTATTTTCAAATTACACTCACAACATTTTTTCTTTCCACACTTTTCTTTAATTTGCGTGTCACTCCTAAAATGGCGACGCTTCTGCCGGAACGGAGGGAGTATGTTACGGTGGCGGGGAGCCTAACTATTTGTACATACACATATTATCAGTGTCCTCTCACACGTGGTGTACTGCATTTTGTATGCTAGATTCACACTTTTATTGAGTAATAACTGTTTTTCTTTAATCATCCGCATACTATTTACTAGGGCTAGTTAGACCATTCCCCATCGGTATCAGTCGGTATCACTGATCCTGACCCAATCCAATCTCTATTAAAATATTAATTTTTCTCACTTTTATATACACAATTTCAATCTTATATAATTTATATTTTCATCAGTGATCCAATTCTAATCCAACTTTTTAATAAAATATTTATTTCTATTTACTCCAACTTATCTAAAATACTTATCATTTTATTTTTTTTTAAATAATATATTAGTAATAATATTTCTAAAATTACCCGTATAATTATTAAAAATAATTACCCATACAATTATAAATTCATAATTTATAATTTACTTGATATATTTTTTATTTTTTTATTTTATATAATTATATAAAATATATTAATTTTAAAAATATATTTATATAAAAACATGTCACCCAATTATTGGGTGACATGTGGCAAAATTTTGGAAACAACCTAACCCAACCTATGGGTCAGCCAGTTGCCCGAGCAAACTAAGAAGATGACTTTCCATTTTTTTTTTTTCAAATGTTGTTTGTCTTTTCTGGTGACCCTCAAGGGAGGGTCACCGTTGGCATTGGTCTTAGGGCTTGTACAAAAATTTCATAAATCGAATCGGATCGGATCAGTAGAATCGGATCAGATCAGTAAAAATCGAATCGAAAAAATAGTATTGATCTGGTCCTGATTTCAAATTTTTATGAAATCGATTATTTGATCTGGTCCTGATTTTGAATAAAATATACGCGGTCTTGGATCGAAACCGGACATGACCATGACCGAATATATATATATATATATATATATATATATATATATATATATATATATATATATATATATATATATATATATATATATATATAAACTTTCTTACCATTTACCAATACGCCATAGCCCTTATGTTTCTTTTAGCTAGTTAAGTTTTATAGTTTGGCTCAAGTGATTGAACATGTAACTCTTCTTTTCTAACTGTTGATTTTGTTATTGTAATTTGATTCTTAAATATGTTTGCTTGTAGACAGCCATATATTCCCTCCGTCCAAAAATATTGTTCAGTAATTTGGTTCTTAAATATGCTTGCTTTGTAGATTTTGTTATTGTAAAAAATTATATTATATTCTAATTTGTAGAACCGGTGGAATCGGACCGGAATCGAACCATTAGAATCGGATCGATGAGACCGGTCCTATAATGTAATGGTCTGGTCTTGGTCCTAAATTTTTACAGAATCGAAGTATTTGATCCGGTCCTGATTTTCTAAAATTTTGACAAAAACCGAACCAATCCGAACCGTGACACCCCTACTATTTACTGTTGTCAAATATCATTTTGACTTTTGTTTATAACTATTATTGATTTAATTGCAAAATCAACCAATGAAATAACGGTACGTTATAAATTTAATAAACCTTGCTTAAATCAGCAAATTATTAACCCATTCGCGATGACGCTTTGCTGACTACGAGATGAGCTAAGTTAGTATTTTAATTTTGAAATAGTCTCAGTACCCTCCGTCTATTAACCGTTAATAAATTTAACGAAAACTAGCCATGTTCATTGCAATCGACCACTTATGAGTGCAATTACTTATTTATCAGATTATGTTGGCCAGATCATCGAAAGAAAAAAGGGGGAAAGAGTATGTAAAAAAAAACAAAGCAAAAGAAAAATAAAGAGGAACATGAAAGAGAAAGAGAAAAAAGAAGACAAAACTCATTTCTCCCCACCCCAAACACCCTATTGTCTCCAGATCTTACACCCACAAACTACCGCTAAACCCCATCACTACACGCCTGTTCGGTCGAAATCTAATCTGCTTTATTTATATCTCGCAAAGTCAGCACTGACTATCAGAATATAATGCGGCAAAGATTTTGTCGATCCCACGAGACAAGATTTACTTTAGGGAATATTTTTGCCTTTAGAAATTATAGAAGAGATTGGGGGGAGATAAAATTTATTTTTAGAAAATAGAAAGAATCATAAACAGAAAATACTTTAATTAAATTCTTATAAAACGAAGCATTCTCGGGATTGGAAATCATACACATAATCTTGTTCATCAAATCGTCATTGTCTTAGAGATAAAAGGTTTTCATAAAAAGCAAGGATGATACGTTCGGCTTGCACTACTTCTCACGGTCAAGCAAGTAGTGTTGTATTCTTCACTAATTATGTCCTAACTGTTTGAGATTTCCGTTTACGTTATTCCCGCCCTGTCACAAACGGACGTTTCGGCTTATCTCTAGCTGACCATAATTAGTAAGAACCCTTTAAGAACGAAAGTCGACATATTTTCCATCAAAGGAACATCCCTAGGCCATTGAACTACTTTCGTGATCAATGAAACCTAGTTTCTTTATATGGTTCCGTCAATCGAGATTCTCCGCTAGGTACTTCTCTCAATTGACTGAATCATACAAATTGGACATCTCCAAATGTAAGGCATTTAGAGAATAACATAAAGAAATTGTTTAGATGAAGATAGAAGACAAGACTTTTCATTTTTTAGATGATGAATAAGTATGCTTTTGAGTTTCCAACCCCAAGAATAAGGGGGATTTACTCACAAGCCATTTATAACATATAAACAATAAAAATAAGAGATTGAGTAAGAAGGACTTATGATGAATAAAGAAGGCAAATGCTGAAAATAATGCTTCACTTTTATTGCTTTTCTTCCAAAGTAACTCCAAGAACAAAACAATGAACTTTGATCTTCAAATCTCTTTGGAAATTGTTGTCACAAGTATTTGTGTTTTCTATCTATGAAATATCAGTGATTTCTCTCTAAATTTTCGTATATAAGACTGATTACAAGGGTCCTATTTATAATTGGGAGGAGACTCTTCAAGAAGGTGCCATCAAAAGGTGCCTTTTAATTCTGCAGTCACGATTTGCACGGCCGAGTCAAGGAAATTGCACGGCCGTGCACCCTTGGCGCCAGATTTGAATTTGAGTTTTGACACTTGGCACGCCCGCTCCACTCTAAGCTGCACGGCCGCTCTTAATAATGACACGGCCACTCAATCTTCAAGACACGGCCGCTCTATATTTTAGGGCCACAAATGGCCTGAAAATGGCTAGATGCACGGCCGTTCCGTGTTGGCTGCACGGCCGCTCCACCTGGAATTTAACTTTGTGTGCTTGATTTGGTTGGTGCTCTTCCATGTCTTTTGCCTTGAAGTGTCCAAGCATTCTTTTGATAAAAAGACCCTAAAACTTGTCTTTAAAATGCAAGAAATATACCAAAAGGCGTAAAATCCAGATAATATGAAAAAGGAACTAAAAAGTACATAAAATGAAATGAGAAATGATGTTTTATGCATTCAAAAGTATATAAAACTAAGGATAAATGACTATATAATAGTCACTTATCAAACTCTCTCACCCTTAAGCTTTTGCTTGTCCCCAAGCAAACTTAGAATGAAAATATGGAGAGGGAGAAAAATCAAGAATGATCCCTCAGAAATAAAGTAGCAAGCCCTAAATGCCTTTTAGATAATGCCTTTATCTTTCTAATCATATTTTGTATACCTTTAAAAATTTATCTAGGAAGAAGCATTTTGGGAATATTTTTAAAGAGATAATTTATAAGACTATAACCTAATATAGCATATATAGAATTTTGACCAAATAAAGCATGCTAGAAGGATAAATCTTAGATTCATTTCTTGGTAGAAGAGAAGCTTTCACTCTTTAGGGTGATTTTTGAGAAAAAATGAATTTATTTCTTTAAAATGTACAAGAGAAAGTATAAATATTTATTCACAAGTTAGAAGCTCCCGAAGAATTGTATTGCATTTTTGAATCACAAGGGTGGAAAATGGATGATGGTAGTGGAAAAATCTCATCAAAGTTTCGACAAATTTATCTTATTTTTGCACGTATTATATTTTTGCAAAAGACCTTAGTTATTTTTTATCCTTTCAAGTAGGAGACATTGTGGCTGTGAACCCCATGTTTCTAATACTTAGATCAAGAATACTTTCGGATATTACTCCCACTTGACAAGGAAACATCGTCGCAGCGAACACCGTGCTCCGAGCTACTTAGGAAGTAATAGGTTTCTTTTTGCTTTTAAGGGTTGGTGACAAAGTCACTCTTTTTAGCAATAAGATAAAGATGTCTAACTTTGAATTGATTAGTGGAAATGAAAATATGAAATTTTGATGAAGGGGTGTGATTCAAGGGGTGCAAAACAAAGGGTGCTTCTAATAAGGGAATAAGCATTTAATAGAATTTAAAATGTACAATTTCAAAGAAATATTTTCAATATTTGCGTAAAAACAATCAAGTATAGATTGATAAAGATTCCTTCTAATCAAATGCCTTTTCCTTGATAAAACCCTATATTTTGCTATACTAACTTATAAGGCTTTAAAATTATTTTCAAAAAAAATATTCCTATATTTTTCTTCTTATAAATTTCTAAGTTTATAAAAAATATGAGAGGAAAGATAATGGGCATTATTTTAGGGCAAAATGGCAAGCATAAGAAATAATGATTAAGGATCATCATAGGGATTTATTATTATTTTTTTTATATACTATACATGCATAAAACGAAAATGCAACTAAGTTAAAAAGAAAGAAAAAATTTACACTAGAAAGCAAGTAAATTTAGTCTAAAAAACAAGTAAATTCTAAACTAGAAAGCGAAAAAAATAAAATAAAGATAGATTTAAATAAAATAAAGATAGATTTACCCCCCCCCCACACTTGAAATGAACATTGTTCTCAATGTTTCAAGGAACAATGAGTAAAAAGATAAGCATGCGGTGGAAAAAAAGAGTAAAATAAAATTAAAATAAAAATAAAAAATAATCCATCAGTTTAATATACTGATGATGCTTGTTTAAGGTCATAAGCTCGACCCCTTTCTATCAGTAACAATGGACGGTGAGTGGTATTGTAATGGTCTCTTATCCTTAACAACTCGTCATTCCTTGCCCTTTGGCGTGATTGAGCTCTTATAATTGATGCACATGCGACATTCCGGTGTGCCTTTTTTCTTAGGCCCTTACCTTTTGATTTTTCAACCTTATTATGCTTTTTAGGGTGCACATTTTTTTCACCACTATGATCTAAGGGCTTTTTAATTAATATTTTTGAGTCCTTGGCTTGTGACTTTTCACCCTTTTTGCTATCATTTTCCGGAGTGTTGATTTCATGGCACGGTTTCTTGAGATTTAAGTCTTTAAATTCGACTTTCTTATTTCCAATGTTTAGAGAAAGAGTGTCATTCCTTACATCTATTACTGCACCAGCGGTGGCAAGAAAAGGTCTTCCTAGAATGATAGGAATTTGATGATCTTCCTCCATCTCAAGGACTACAAAGTTGACCGGGATGATCAATTTCCCGATTTGACAAGGGACATCTTTCATAATACCCATCGGGTATTTAATGGAGCGATCCGCTAGTTGGAGAGAAATAGTGGTGGGTTTCATTTTCCCCATACCTAGTTTCTTACCTACTGAAAGCGGAATGAGGCTCACACTTGCCCCAAGATCTAACAAAGCATTATCAACATTGTATTTACCTATTTTGCAAGGAATAGAGAAAGTGCCGAGATTTTTTAATTTAGGAGGAAGTTTTCTTTGTAAGATGGCACTTACTTCTTCTGTTAAAGCAACAGTCTCATGCTGCTCAAGTTTTATTTTATTTGCAAGAATATCCTTTAAGAACTTAGCATAAGAGGGCATTTGTTGAAGGGCATCGGTAAAAGGTATGTTGATGTAAATAGACTTTAAGACTTCTAAAAATTTTGCAAATTGTTTGTCAAGTTTAGCTCTTACCAACTTTTGAGGGTATGGTATTGGAGGGTCAAAATTTTTAGAAATCTTAGGGGACTCTGTCCCATTTTCAACATCTTCATTAGTCTCAACTATCGGTGGGATTGGACTAACTTTCTCCTCACTTGGTTTGATAATTTTCTTAGGAAGGGGATCTAAAATTTCTTTTCCACTCCTAGTTTCTACCGCACTAACATGCTCATCGGGCCTTTGCGATTGACCGGGAAAACTCCCTTGTGGTCTATGCGAGGTACCGGCTTGTTGAGCTTGTTGATTTTCAAGCATTCTATTGTGGGCGGCTAAATTATCAAACCTAGCATTCAACGACTTAATGGATTCCCTTAAATCATTATTGGTCTTTTCTTGTTCGTTTTTACTTTCAATAATAAAATTCATAATAAGATCCAATTTAGACTTAGGTGGAGGGAAAGCACTAGAATTGTCATTGAAATTCTTTTGTGTGAATCCCGGTGGTTGTGTAGAAGATTGCGGGTTTAAAATATTGTTATTCATATAGGAAAAATTAGGGTGATTTATCCATTCGGGATTGTATGTGTTTGAATACATACCACCATTTTCCCTATAAGAATTAACAAAATTTACTTGCTCACTAGAAGTAGTGTCAAGCAATTCACAACATTCTGTACTATGTGAGTTTGACCCACATAGTTCACAGACAACATTAATGTTGGCCACGGAATTTACATTAAAGTTTTCAAACTTTTTAAGAAGCACATCAACTTTAGAAGACAAGGTAGTAATGACATCAATATTGTACTTACCTGGAATCCCCTGCGGTTGTTCCCTCTCATTGAACCATTGATAGTGATTCAGGGCTATGTTCTCTATCAAGTCGTATACTTCATCCACCGTTTTATTCATTAGTGCACCTCCTGCGGTGGCATCAATTGTCTCCCTTGTTCCATATGTGAGACCATTGTAGAAAGTGTGCACAATTAACCACTTTTCAAGCCCGTGGTGAGGGCACATCCTTAGGAGCTCTTTGTATCGCTCCCAAGCGTCATACAGTGATTCGCTTCCTGTTTGGCTAAAATTTGTAATTTTCGTCCGAATTTGAGCGGTCTTGCTCGGAGGGAAGAAACGTCCAAGGAATGCTTCTTGAATCTGGTCCCAAGTTATAAAAGAGTTGGGTGGGACTGAAATTAACCACTGTTTCGCCTTATCCTTAAGAGAGAAAGAAAAAAGGCGCATCCGAATCGCTTCCGGGGTAACATTCTGAATACGTGTGGTATCACAATATTCAAGGAATATTTGGATGTGGAGATGGGGATCTTCGAAAGCGGTGTCGCTATATTGGTTATTCATAACCATAAGCAAAAGTCGCGGCTTTATCTCAAAGTGTGCCGCTTCGGCATTCGGCACAACGATAGGGGATCTAGTTCCCGGGGTACTTGGATTTACGAAGTCCCATAGGGTCCTAGCAGGTGTTTGCGGTTCTCCTTCCATATGTTTCTTTAAGGTCTCTCTAAATCTTCTTAATCTCTCGTGAAAGCTTCGTTCGGGTTCTGGATCAAAATTGTCAAAGTATGTCCGAGTCCGTTTCATGCACTAAGAGAAAAACACTTGAAGAGAGATTAGACGCAACAATTTATCGAAAGAGAAAGCAAAACAGTAAAAACAAAATAAAATGAAAAATTATGTAGTAAAGACAAAAATAAAAAGTAAACAGTTATCCCCGGCAACGGCGCCAAAAATTTGTTTGGTCTAAATCTAACGATTTATTTATATCCGCAAGCGCACGGGCTATTGTAATATAGCGGGTGCAAGTACGGGTCGATCCCACAAAGACAAGGTTTACTTTAGGGAATATTTTTGCCTTTAGAAATTATAGAAGAGATTGGGGGGAGATAAAATTTATTTTTAGAAAATAGAAAGAATCATAAACAGAAAATACTTTAATTAAATTCTTATAAAACGAAGCATTCCCGTGATTGGAAATCATACACATAATCTTGTTCATCAAATCCACATTGTCTTAGAGATAAAAGGTTTTCATAAAAATCAAGGATGATACGTTCGGCTTGCACTACTTCTCACGGTCAAGCAAGTAGTGTTGTATTCTTCACTAATTATGTCCTAACTGTTTGAGATTTCCGTTTACGTTATCCCCGCCCTGTCACAAACGGGCGTTCCGGCTTATCTCTAGCTGACCATAATTAGTAAGAACCCTTTAAGAATGAAAGTCGACATATTTTCCATCAAAGGAACATCCCTAGGCCATTGAACTACTTTCGTGATCAATGAAACCTAGTTTCTTTATATGGTTCCGTCAATCGAGATTCTCCGCTAGGTACTTCTCTCAATTGACTGAATCATACAAATTGGACATCTCCAAAATGTAAGGCATTTAGAGAATAACATAAAGAAATTGTTTAGATGAAGATAGAAGACAAGACTTTTCATTTTTTAGATGATGAATAAGTATGCTTTTAAGTTTCCAACCCCAAGAATACGGGGGATTTACTCACAAGCCATTTATAACATATAAGCAATAAAAATAAGAGATTGAGTAAGAAGGACTTATGATGAATAAAGAAGGCAAATGCTGGAAATAATGCTTCACTTTTATTGCTTTTCTTCCAAAGTAACTCCAAGAACAAAACAATAAACTTTGATCTTCAAATCTCTTTGGAAATTGTTGTCACAAGTATTTGTGTTTTCTATCTATGAAATATCAGTGATTTCTCTCTAAATTTTCGTATATAAGACTGATTACAAGGGTCCTATTTATAATTGGGAGGAGACTCTTCAAGAAGGTGCCATCAAAAGGTGCCTTTTAATTCTGCAGTCACGATTTGCACGGCCGAGTCAAGGAAATTGCACGACCGTGCACCCTTGGCGCCAGATTTGAATTTGAGTTTTGACACTTCGCACGCCCGCTCCACTCTAAGCTGCACGGCTGCTCTTAATAATGACACGGCCACTCAATCTTCAAGACACGGCCGCTCTATATTTTAGGGCCACAAATGGCCTGAAAATGGCTAGATGCACGGCCGTTCCGTGTTGGCTGCAAGGCCGCTCCACCTGGAATTTAACTTTGTATGCTTGATTTGGTTGGTGCTCTTCCATGTCTTTTGCCTTGAAGTGTCCAAGCATCCTTTTGATAAAAAGACCCTAAAACTTGTCTTTAAAATGCAAGAAATATACCAAAAGGCGTAAAATCCAGATAATATGAAAAAGGAACTAAAAAGTACATAAAATGAAATGAGAAATGATGTTTTATGCATTCAAAAGTATATAAAACTAAGGATAAATGACTATATAATAGTCACTTATCAATGCCCCCATCAGTCATTGCTCCTCCCCCACCCTCTCACCCACCACTCTCTTCTCACTTCCAATCTTCCATTATTCTGTTGGAGATTTGAGGGAGTCTTACACCCGCTATCCCATACTAGCAATCATAATATCATAGATGGCCATGATTCTGCTCATTTTTCTCCTTGAACACATTATTCCAACTTGAATTCCTCCAATGTTTAGATTTCTTCTCCTCTTCTGTTTCCATGTTGATTTAGACTCCATAACCCAACAATCTCCCACATGGAGACTAGAACCAAACCATAATAACTGACCCGTCAAACTCCCACTTAGATAATAATCCTCCTCATTGTATCTTGACAACGCCGAGCACACATGCTCCGACCTGAACCTCAGCTCAAGTACTAAGGCGAGTTGAAATCGAGCAAAGCTTTAACATAGCAACAACGGATTCCCCCATGTTCTGGATCACCTCCACTTTAGATTCCTCCGTGTACATCCTTGTTCACTTTCTTTCTACAAACCCTTTTTTCTTGCAATGCCCCTCCTTGAAACATGGCTCCTCCCTTGCTTCTTGCATTGTCTTCAAGTGGTTCTCCTTCGCTCTCTATTAAGTGCATATGACTTTCTCTTCTCCTTGTCGGTCGGCTTTGAGTAGCCATCCTCCCTCCTAACTGTCGTTCATTGATGAATCTCCTATCACTAAGTAGCCCTTCGAATAGCCACAGTTTCCTACGTAGTTTCTTTGTCGTTCATTGATGTTTTCATCAAATGGTCCTTCGGCTAACCACATATTCCCATGCACGTGCCCATGTCGCTCATTTATAAAGCTTTCTCTATCAAGTGGCCCATCGGCTAGCCACAAATTCCACGCTTTTGCAAAACAATCTGATTTGTGTTCTGACTCACTTGACTCCCTTCTTGCGATAGTCACTCTTGAAATCGCCTAGAGCACTTGAATCTAACAGCCTTGAACCATCTGACTGCTATCCACACAGGATCCACGACCTCCGTAGTTGTGCATGTCAATCTCCTTGTCATTCTGCAAGAGAAGTCATTCTCAAGCATGGCCATATCGACTATGCCACTCTCATGCATCATCTGGTTGTATATGCAGTTCCTGATGCCGTTCTCAACTTTCATCTTTCATATCCTTTGATCAATCGCCTAAATTCGCACTTAGCAAATTTCCCGATCGACGATCTTCTCCAACCCAAACTGACTGCCCCAAAATCCCATGAATACCTCGATCCATTTGAATATCTGCAACCTTATCCTGCATTGATTTCTGTAGGTCTGATCCTGAATCTGTGCCACGATCCTAATTAAGTATCTGAATTGCTACCTTGGATTTTTGCAACCGGAACCATCCGAATCAGCTTCCGTATACATCTGAATCTTTTGGATCTAACCAAACCCTAGTTTCTGCAACCCACCATCAATCAAATCTAGGCACCCCTCAGATCTACAACCGGAACTCTGATACCAATTGTTGAGAATTTGAGAGGGTTCACACCCACTATCCCATACTAGCAATCATAACTTCATGGAGAAACAATCAAACACACACACACACACACACTGTTAGGTCCCAAATGGTAGGAATCAGGCTAGAGGGGGGTGAATAGCCTGTTAAAACTTTTTGCTAAAAACTCATTTAATCATTGAAAATATTAAGTTGATCTTGCTAACCGGTTAGAAAGGTTTTAGACAGCGGAAGGTCGGTTAGAAGGTCAAGTCAAGCTTAAGTTAAATTTCATGCAACCTGGTCAAATCATATTTCCAAGTAGAACAAACAAGTTAAGCAATACGTAGAATCAATAGGTTGTGGCCGGTTGAGAGAATGTCAACCAGTTACAACTTCGCAAAAATAAACAATCACACAAAAGAATGACACGTTGTTTGAAGAGGTTCACAGTGTTAAATAACTGCTACGTCCTCTACCAAGTTTGGTCAGAACTTGGATTTGTGAAAGTGCACTACTATATTAATGGTTCTTACCTATTACAAGTTGCAAGCCAATGATTGAAGGTTGCGAAACTAAAGATGACCACTAACGGATCGTGCTACAATAAAGACCTGGTGTTTTCTAGAGATGTGCTCACAAGGTGAGCTGATTTCTCTAGGGTGTAGTGTGTGAATCAATCAATGTGTTCCATTGGTAGTCTAATGAAGGAACACTACAGCATTGATTGAGGTGCTCAGTGTATAAGTCCTACAGAGATGTCTAGTGAACAAAGGGACTAGTATTGAATGCCTTGAACTATGGAGTTTGCAGGTTGGTAGTTCAGAGCAACTCACTCTCAAGAATCATAAATGCACCAACCTTCTTCAATGCTCCAGGGAAGCTATTTATAGTGAACTTCAAATGAAGGAGTCGTTGTCTTTGAAGAGGTTGCAATGATGACTTGATCAGGCATGCCTTTGAATTGGAGGATCTTTGCATTTAATGCCTGAGATAGGAGAGAGAAGATTTTCCTTAGGTGGTTGGATGGATGTGAGTACTGGTTATTTTGACAAACCATTTTGAGCTTCTGACAGCCGTAGGAATGTCACTTCAGCGTCCATTCATCATGCTTGCTTTACCAACTTTAGCTAAAGTAGATTGATGGGTAGTTAGGAGCAATAAATGCTTCGGTTAGGCTAAGCTGATGGAAGCTTGCTGAGAAAGCCTTAACCGGCAAGAGAGGAGACATAACCTGTGAAGGTTACATCAGCTAGGTAGGGGCGACCGGTTAGGTAGGCATACCGGTTGAGTGATCAACCGGTTAGGTAACAATACCTAGTAACTCACAGATAAAACAAAGGGGCAAATCTTCAAGTCTTCAAAGTCTTGAGAAAATTACATGATTTAAAACACTGGCACTAGCACTAAGGGGACCTATCATACATAGAAAAATTTTATTTGGTCTAATTAAAATTAGGGGTCCTCATTAATGCTTGTGGTGGTTGGGATTAAGCAATTCTAAATTTAAACATATATTTGACTAACAATCTCCTCCTAATTGCTTAAGTCCAATCACCCTAGGTTAGCATCATCTTGACTCAGTAAAAGAATGACTAAGATTTTATCTTTTAGATATGTCATTCCCTAAGTCAAGTAACATTTTAGATGTAACCTAAGAAAGCTTACAGACAAATTGAAAGCTTAAAAAAAATTAAGTTAAAAGAATTTTGAATGAGTAAACCTGCAAAATGAAACAATTAGAACAGTTTGATCATTCAAAAAAACAAGTGAAAGAAAATAAAGGAAAAGCAAATCATTCAAAACAATAAAGTTTGAGGTCAAAGAAATCTCATTGATTAAGCTGAAACCGATTTGGGAAAAGATGGAAAGACATGTTCATCATCGGTTACATTCTTAGATAGAGGCAGCCTGATCATCGGTTGGGGACTTGTCCTTGGGGTCTGCTGGAGGAGTAGCCGATAGACTGACCGGTTGAGGACGAGGTTTCTTTGTAGATTTCTTGGCTTCCTTCTCTTCTCTTTTTCTTTTCTTCCTAGCTGACTTCTCAGCATCACGGTCGGCTAACATCTTCTTGAGGACCTCATTTTCAGACTTCAGCTTGATCCTTTCGGTGTTGGTCTTTCTGAATAATGAGGCTTGATCGGTAAGCTTCTGGTTCAACTTCTTGATCTCTTCGGTTGCAAGTTTCAGATCGGCTTGGGAGTCCTTGGCAGTATTCAGAAGCTCTTTATTCAATTGGGACAGGGCACCAAGCTGAGTGGAGAGTTCAGTGATTTTGGCATCCTTGTCAAAAAGATCAGCTACATAGTTGGCTAAATCCTTTGCATATCCGTGTTCCATTCTGTCTAACCTCTTCTCTTCCTCCTCCTGATTGGACTTAACCATGCTCGCAACTAGGGCATCATACAATTCACAGAGATCACGAACAACAACGGGTCGGTTGAGTTCTTCTTCAGGAACTGGTTGGGGAGCATCAGGGGAAGGATCAGCATCGGCAATAGCATCACTGTCAGTAGAGGAGTCAACGGTTGAGGAGCTGACTGAGATAGCTGGAGGACCGGTTGGATGAGTAGCAACAATTAAGGCTTGAACCGGTAGAGGAGTGAATATTTGGATGGCAAGGGACTGGTCTGGAGGAGAAGTAGAGGGACCAGTAGATTGATCGGTTGGAAGCTTCTCGGTTAGATGAGCAGAGAGAGGAATTGAGCGACCGGTAAGAGATGGAGTTGGAGAACCGGTAGAGGCATCGATTGGAGGATCGGTTGAGGGATTGGCATGAACTGGACCGATCCTAGAGACTTGACCGGTTGGAGAAAAATCAATCTCCTCATCTACTGATTCAGAGGAAGCAACAGAGGGACTTTGCACTAGAAATTCATTAGGATCAGAAGAGACAACCACATCGGTTTCAAGGATGAGTGTGTGAATGTGTGCCCCAAATTTTGTTTATTGGAATTCACGCGAGTTTGAAGACATCCGAGTTATTTGAAAAACGGAGTCGCCACGCCATTTTGATTACCTCAAAACTTTGAAAAAAAGGTTTTATGGGTTCGGAGGTTAAGTTACCCCTTGGGAAGAACGTTTGGCGTTCACCCAAAGTGCCTTGCCGGAGCAAGTCTCCCGAGATTTCATTAATCGTGTTTGCTTGCGTGCTTTCTTTGTGTGCATGTGTTTGAGAGTAAAAGGGGGAATGTCCCAAGTTATCTTCCGGACGTACAAACCATTTGTTGGTTGTCGCTCGGGATTTCTTGGAATTTATGTATTTGGGATTATGATCCCGTCCTCATCTTATGACTTATGATCATCGCATTTTAAACCTCGGGACCCTCGGGACTTGCGTGATCGAGAGAATGACTCTCTTTTGGTCAAAGATGAGGTTCTTTAGGAAGGAATGTCCTTAGCCCATCAATCCTACGCTTTAAGACGGTCGAGCTCGTATAGAGGCTTCATACTCATTCTTAAGCGATAATCGGAGATATAGGGTTCAAGGTTATCCTTTTCCTAAAGAAATCATGAACCTTTAATGGAAGGAACGATGCAAAGATGAGAACTTTTACACCGGTCCGTTCCAAGGTTGGGGGAGAGGGGAAATGCATGATGAAAAATGACTCTTTAATGAAAAGATGACATTTTGGTTTTAGCAAATGATGCTTTTTTTGATTGAAAGAAATGATCTTTATGCAAGTGATGCGTAAAGATAGGATTTTTATGCAAATGATGCATTAGAAAAGGTTTTTGAATGCAAAGGATGCATTTTTATTGAAAAAGATTTGATCTTTATATGCAAATGATGCATAAAGATAACATTTTTATTGGAAAATAGGGGTTTTAGGTGCAAAGGATGCACCTTTATGAAAAAGACTACATTTTTATGACAAATGAGGTCTTAATGCATGCAAAGGGGAAGGGGGTGATAAAGAAATGATCTTTATGAATAAATGCCAAGTCCCAAGCAAGATATATGAATGCAATGAGCAAGTATATCAATTAAAATGCAAGGTTAGGGCGTGCGAGGTTGCAATCGTTTCCTTCGCTTCTTCGGACGGAGCTAGGAGGAGAGGTTCGTCTTGGGTCTTCAAGGAGGAGGGAGATGGCTTCTTGAGCTTCTTCTTCGCCTTCTTGAGCCTTGAGGGTGTTCTTCACGTCTTGATTATATTGCTATGGAGTGTGTGTGTTTTTGTTGTTGTTTGAAATGGGTAGAGGAGGGCTCTATTTATAGGCGATGCTGGATAAGGCTAATGAAGCCGTGCGGCATGGCGACGAGCTAATGCGGCCGTGCGGGCTTATCCATTGTGACTCAGCATTCTAGAACCATGCAAGGTGGCATTATTCTAGAACCTTCCCTCCTAATTAAAACGTGTTTCTTAATTAGGAAGGATTCCCTTCAACCTTTATTTAATTAAAAACAGTTCCGAATGTTTAGAAACAGGAAAGATACGGGAATTACCGGAAAACTTACCGAAAATGTCGGGAAAATTAACCGGAAGGCATGAGCCAGATTTGGGTACTTACAGAAGCCCCTCTGCAACGTCACTTGCAAGGCGAGTGGGGTTGACGATAGAAAAGGATCCGATCGGCGAATGCGAGACGGATTGGGTGACCAAGGCGGTCGAGTGGCCGAACCTTTTGGAAGGCTACCTACGTATCCGGAGGAATCAAGCCGGAGCCGTAGTTCGGAATTAGGATCCGCCGGGGAAGGAAGAAGAGAAAGCGGTCTCTTCTTAGGGAAAAAGAAGAGAAAATGACCTAGGAGGTCAAGCAATTGATCCTACGGGGATATGCTAGGAGTGACCCGGGTGGTCGGATATCGAACTTCTATGAGGGGCGCTTTATCACTGAGGAGTGACAAAGAAACAGGGTGACCAAAGTGGTCGAATGGCTGGACCTTTTATAAAAGGCTACCTACGTATCCCGGAGGAATCAAGCCTTGATCGTAGTTCAAGCATCACTAGATAGTTAGGAACGATGTCTAGGATCCTTGAGATTTTGACAATTCGGAGGCTGTCACCTAACGAAGCTAGAGCTTATGGCGCTATCTCTTTATGACGGAAATAGAGGTAACTTAAGTTGGGAAACTTGGGCATACGTCACTATTCACGGATAGAGGTAGCACAAGTTGGAATGACTTGGGCATACGTCACTATTCGCGGATAGAGGTAGCACAAGTTGGAATGACTTGGGCATACGTCACTATTCGCGGATAGAGGTAGCACAAGTTGAAATGACTTGGGCATACGTCACTATTCGCGGATAGAGGTAGCACAAGTTGGAATGACTTGGGCATACGTCACTATTCGCGGATAGAGGTAGCACAAGTTGGAATGACTTCCATACGTCACTATTCGCGGATAGAGGTAGCACAAGTTGGAATGACTTGGGCATACGTCACTATTCGCGGATAGAGGTAGCACAAGTTGGAATGACTTGGGCATACGTCACTATTCGCGGATAGAGGTAGCACAAGTTGGAATGACTTGGGCATACGTCACTATTCGCGGATAGAGGTAGCACAAGTTGGAATGACTTGGGCATACGTCACTATTCGCGGATAGAGGTAGCACAAGTTGGAATGACTTGGGCATACGTCACTATTCGCGGATAGAGGTAGCACAAGTTGGAATGACTTGGGCATACGTCACTATTCGCGGATAGAGGTAGCACAAGTTGGAATGACTTGGGCATACGTCACTATTCGTGGATAGAGGTAGCACAAGTTGGAATGACTTGGGCATACGTCACTATTCGTGGATAGAGGTAGCACAAGTTGGAATGACTTGGGCATACGTCACTATTCGCGGATAGAGGTAGCACAAGTTGGAATGACTTGGGCATACGTCACTATTCGTGGATAGAGGTAGCACAAGTTGGAATGACTTGGGCATACGTCACTATTCGCGGATAGAGGTAGCACAAGTTGGAATGACTTGGGCATACGTCACTATTCGTGGATAGAGGTAGCACAAGTTGGAATGACTTGGGCATACGTCACTATTCGCGGATAGAGGTAGCACAAGTTGGAATGACTTGGGCATACGTCACTATTCGCGGATAGAGGTAGCACAAGTTGGAATGACTTGGGCATACGTCACTATTCGCGGATAGAGGTAGCACAAGTTGGAATGACTTGGGTATACGTCACTATTCGCGGATAGAGGTAGCACAAGTTTAGAGTTCTGACAATTCGGAGGTTGTCACCTAGTGTTATCCCGTTATAACGGAACTAACGGAGGCAACTGGGAAGAAAGCTTAATTGCTTAACGAGATGAGAGATATTTTACGAAAAGGAGGTTATCTCTGTTAAAAAATAACGAAAATTGGAGGCCCAAGTGAAAAGTCCAGGGGCAAAATTGTAAAATGGAGCCTACAGGGGCAAAAATTGTAAAACCCAGCCACATGGGCTAAGTATGTCGCACGACTTTGTATGCCAAGAGGCTAGGTTTGTCGTGTGACAAAGGTAGCCTGAAACGTACTTTCTGAGAACCTTTGGGCTGGAATGGAATTGCGGACACGAGGTTGGAATTGGGTGACCAAAAGAGATTACTTACCTGGACTTCTTGGGACAATGACAAAGAGATATTTGGTCCCTTCCTAGGAGGTCAAACAACCGATCCTACAAGGAATGTGCCAAATCAAAAGGGGTGACCAATGTGGTCAAAAAATTGGACTTTTATGAAAAGCTTATGCACTATCGAGGAACGGGGAAAGAAAAGGTGACCAACGTGGTCGGATGGCTGAACCTTTTATGAAAGGCTACCTACGTATCCCGGAGGAATCAAGCCTTGATCGTAGTTCAAGCTTCATCTAGACAGTTTAGGAACGATGTCTAGGATTCTTGAGGTTTTGACGATTAGTGGAGGTCGTCACCTGAGGAAGCTAAAGCTTACGTCACTATCGAGTAGATAGAGGCAGCTATAACTGGAAAACTTGAGCATACTTCTCAATCTGTGATAGAGGTAGCCAAAGTTGGATTTTTGACAATTAGGAAACTGTCGCCTAGCGTTATCTCGTTATAACGGAAGTAACGGAGGCGCTTTTTGGGAGAAAATGTTATTTTTAGCAATTGGCACGTTACTTGAGCCTAGGGGTGATTTTTTTCTTGGAAACATGGTAGGGACTGAGTGCGGATATACATATGGAATGTATTTGGGAATTGTTTAAGACGGGTTTCAAACGGGTGGGGTCGTATCCCTTGGGTGCGGGTGAGCTAGCTGTTGTATTCTTTGAGATGTTGTCTACGTGGACTAGAATTCCTTCTTGTTGAGGCCCAGGTTTAAACCTCGGGTCTTGATTAAGGTCCTTTTCTTAAACTACGCGCTTGAAGGCGATGCCGACAAGGCTTTTATAACCGAAGCGTATATTGAAGTGACCAAACCTCTCTTCTAGGGATGGATGTAACTTATCTGAGCCCCTGGGCCCGAGGAAAACCTTCTCGCAAAGCCCCATGTCTTACTAAAGCAAGGAAAGATCCTTTCATTTGGCAAAGCCCCGGTTGAATGAAACTGAGTAGGCGAAGTGACTTGGCGAAGCCCGGTCACAGTGACCTAGCAAAAATCCCAATCTGATTGGTACTGCGAACGTGATCCTGGGGTTAATCTGACCAAGACTGAATCCATCTAGGGACCTAGTGAAGAACTCGATGCGAACCCCAAAAATGGCTAAAGAAGCCCCAGTTTAAAGGAATGGCTTGGCAAAGACCCAACTTTGAAGAGTTCCAAGGCAGCCCTAATGCGAATTGTAGCAGAAGAGGGAAAACCTATCCCTTTTTTTTTTTTTTTTAGTCAATCAGTCAACCTTAAGAAGATGTGAAAGAAAAGATTTTAGAAATGTATACATGCAGGGGCATATTTTTTCGAAAAGTGGGAATAGATCCCGATTTTTGTGTTATTTTGACGGCCTTATTCAATGTAGGCGCAAAAACTCGCTTTGGGTTTGACTCTTTTGAGAGAGTATAAGCGTAGAAGGGTTTGTAAAAGTGTATGGAAGCCCCTGCTGACAGAAAATCAGTGTTTAGCACTATTTTTCCTAAGATGTAGAAAGAGAAGACTTGTCAAGACATCTGAAAACTTGTTTTATTTACAATGATCACAAGATTGCTTAAAACCCTTTATTGATGTTCGGGTTATTCAACCATTAATCTCGATATGAACAAACATTCTGATTAATCATGAGGAGAAAGTCAACCACTGCCGCGGATCAAGATTGGCTGGTGTAAAAGAAAGGTTTGTGTACAGGGAGGTCATTGATGAGACCGGGTTTTCTGGGATTTGACTGTGTCTATGGGAGAGGTCATTTGATGAGACCTGGTTTTCGTGAATTTGGATATGTTTATGACCCACCATTCTTTGGTTGCCTACGTTCCCCTCGTTGTGAGGAGCTCAGTCGCCGTAGTTCGGCCTTGGCCTGACCGTGTTTGGAAAATGGGATTTTTGTGGTTCCTTTAGTGAAAAGGCTAGGATGAGATGATGAGGCGTGGGCCTTGGGATGATTCCTTGACCAAGTCATTCTTGGACGGCCGCTTCGATTGCTTCCTCTTTCATTGGGGAGAAAGGATTTGCACGTGCCTACGTGCTTATGAAATGCTTCTCGGCTTTGCTTCGACCGCCCCATTGTTATCGACAACTTTCATTCGCTGAGCTTTGATTTTGCCTGTCCGTCAAGCTTTCGATGGGCGGTGCTGGGTCCTTGGCCTCATTTTCTTTTTCTTTTTTTCTTTTATTTTTATGTGCAACCCTGTTTTTTGCCTAGACCGCCCTTTTTTGGGATTTTCAGCCTAGCTGGGCATTACTCTTTTTGCACTAAGATTTTTTTTTGAAGCACCTGAGGGCCAAGGCGAGCCCCTGCTTGAACTTTCTTGATACCCTTGAGGTCTAAGCCAAGCTCCTAGGTCGTTGTCGACACGGGGTCAATCTTTCGAAGCTGAGTGGCCTTTTGTTGTCCCTTGATGTTGCCGCCGTCGTTGACTTGGTCAAGATGAAGGTGGGGGCATGATTGGGAAAGTGTATGGTTTAATGAAGGCCTTTTTTGTGAAGCAAGGAAAGTGTATGGCTTGATGGAGGCCTAAGGAAGGTGTATATGGAGAGCATTGGTTGACTTTCTCACACCGATTAGTCAGAACGTGAATTATTTCGAGAGATTACTTGTTGAGCAATGCAAGTGATCATATAAAATAAAACCATTTCATTAAATGTAATGTAGGTGTGCAAATAATGTCTTAAGTCTAGCAAGAAAAGAAGAAGACTCTTTTATAGAAAATTGAAGATTAAATACAATGTCCGTAGAGGACTTGATTTGAAAGAGAAAAGTACTAGAACCTACGAAGGTTGACTGAGAGACTATTTTTTTTCTTTTCTAATCTTGCTTAAGGATAGGTAAACCCTAGTCTAGCTACTCTTCGCTGTCGGACTACATTTCTACCCTTCAAAGATTTGAAGTAAATTCTTGATGCTCTTTGATCCGAACCTTGGTCATTGACTTGGTCACCATTACGAACAGTAGTCCGCCGGTTTTGGTCCATTGGGGCGCTCAAGCTTGCTCGCTTCGATTAACCCTTGGACCGCTTTCTTCAAGGCTATACAGGTTGTCGGTTGTGTGGCCATAATGACTATGGAAGGTGCAATGCTCATTCATGTCGAGGAGTGCATTTGAGCTCTTTGGATGGTAGTCTCTAAGGGGCTCCAGTGAGGCCTAGCTTTACTAAAGCCTTGAAGATTAAGCCCATGGGTATCCCAAAATCATCAAAATGTTCTCGTTGTCTCGGAGGACCACTATTTATTGGTACCTTCTTGATGTCGTCCATTGTACACAATGCCTTCTTTCCTTTACCGATGTTGCACCGTGTTGGAAGGGTAAGGTCTATAGCGGCGAGACATTTTCAAACCGTAAGTGCTTCCCGTGCACGAACCCTTTTTATGTAATCATCAATGTAAGCGTCAAGATTCGACTCCTTTGTGTCGATGCGCGAGATTGGTAGGGTGAGATGGCTTGAGTCGAGCGATTGTCGACACTTTCACCGCTAGGCTTTTCCCGTATTTTCTTAATTGGCTCTACCAATATTCCTTCGAACGAGTCAATAGGAGCATTAGGACCACACGACCCCGCCACAAGATTGGCATCGCAAATGAAACCACGGTAGGAAGTACCCCGGTGGGAGAGATGACACCGAGCATTCAAAGTGTGATCGTGACCATAACCTTCCTTGTAAGTCAAACTTGAAGCATAGGAATACGAACCAAAGGATCGGGAGTGGTAAGACTCATAAGGGGCCTCATAGGGTCCGACTCTGTCGAAGACGGGGATATATGGCTCGTAATAGTTGAATACCGTGGAGTACTCGAGCGCCGATCCAAATGACCGTCGAAGACATGAGGTTCGAGGCACCATAAAAGTAGGACCGAACGTGTCTTGACCACACCGAGGGACGTGACTGGAAGAACAATGTGTATACCGTACTTGGTGAGCGTAAGCAACTTGCGTAATGTTTGAGTGCACTGGATGAGGAGCATTTGACCTTGTCCGACTTCCTAACTCGGAGGAGAGGGGCAGAGCTTGGAGCCCGAGGAGCGAACCGATCCAAATTGGTTTGCGGGGTCATGTCAAACCTGTCGGGCTTGGGAAGCCGCAAACCGACCCATTCCAAGATGATGACCTGAACCCGACCGGGGCCGTGAAGCGGTAAACCGACCCATTCCAAGATGATGACCTGAACTCCGACTGGGCCGAGAAATCGGGTAGCTGTAGCATTTGCTCTCTGTTGGTGGTGAACAAAGCCGGGTCTTATCTCGAGGAGGTGAGGGCATCGGGACCCCGATGGCTTGGGACATTGGAAAGGACCGCAAAGGGGTAGTCCTTGGCAAGGGATCATATGTGGATGGAGGAGGGCATTGGTTATAGGATAGAGGAGCCGAAATTGCCGCATCCGGAGTTTCATCTTCTACCAGGGAATCATCAAGCTTCGACCACTATCTGAACTCTATGGCTACGGAGCGCATCAATGATCATGGCTTGTTGTTCCTCATGGACCTTATGACTCTTTTTCAGGGCTAAGGCTAGCTCTTCTTCCCTAGTCATCTGATTACTCATCCCACTGCTGTTTTCTGTCAAATCTGCCATTCTGACTCTCGAGCCGATGGACCTGCCCGAACCTAAGGTTTTCTCGAAAAGCCGCCGACCCAAGATTCTAGCCCACTTCTTTCTCGCCGGGAAAGGGATAGGCAAGGTTTAGACTAGGGGGTAGGCAAGATTTAGACTCGGGGTAAACAAGGTTTAGACTCAGAGATGGGTGAGGTTTAGACTCGAAGGTGGATAAGGTTTAGGCTCAGGGACAAGTGTTTAGGCTGAAAGCTCAAGTAACATGCACTTATCGCTTAACTTTTGCTTAAAACACATTTTCTCCTAATCCTAATTGATCGGAAAAGATGAGACCTTGAAAAGACAAGATCGAAAATCGGACCGAAAAGGTCTCGATTAGGGAGTTGACCATGAAAGGTCGAGATGGGAAAATTGGAAATCGGACCGAGGAGGTCTCGATTAGGTTTTGACCGTGAAAAGTCGGAATAGAAAATCGAAAACCGGACCGAGGAGATCTCGATTAGGGATATCAGAGATAGGAAAATGCAATTATGATTACATTAATTGTTCAAATTTACTTAAAACAATGTCTTTTATTTATTTCTATTTGGTTGGAAAAGGGGGTTTGCCCTTCTTTTTCGCAACTACTCTAGATCCTGGATCAGTGGGTTCCGTCACTACGTCTATAAGCCCCTCGTATTCCACCTGTATTTCGACCTCCCAGGGTGGACAGCCCCGGGCGAGGGTCCTATAGGGCACGCGGATCCCACCGACCGAGAGTAAAGAACGCTCCTATCGGGTCTAGCGGGTCATAGGACCTTTCAACGCACGAGCGATGCGGATTATGGTCAAGGCAATACCGAGAAAGTCTCGTCTCTCTGCCTTGACGGATCTTTGACAGAGTTTCGCTTGAGCGAATGACGGTTTTTGACTTTCGGTAATGTCCGAGAATATAATAGGCATGGGTCGGGCGGCAAAAGCCGGATGACACAATGTCACATTGAACTTCGTTGCATACGCGGTGCGTGAGTCGGAATCGAAGTCAATGCCGGTCAAGATCTTGCCAATTTTTCCTTGTCGGAATTTTGGCAGAGCTTCGCTTGAGCGAAAGATCTTTTGATTTTTTGGCAAAGACTCGGTCTTGACTCTTACGCATTCCGTGTGGGTCAAGGTCAATAGTCAATGTCGGAGTCAAGATCCCACCGATTTTTTCCTTGTCGGAATTTCGCGTAATTTCGCTTGAGCGAAAATCTTGGCTTCCGTTATGAGCTAAGGCTTGACCTTTACGTGGGTATGCAACTCGGGCTATATGACACGGACTAGACCAAAAACCAACCAAAAGTCACGGTTTTGAAACGTGTGACACGGATCGTGCATTGGTCGACACCGGGCCGCCATGGGGAGGTTGGGATGATTCCGTGCGCGCCCGGGAGCATCGTAAGGCTGTCCGTGGCTCAGCAGCTGGAACCACCCTCGGGTTTGAAGGACGTGCGTGCAAAAGTGTACAGGATATATCAGGTGCGCGTAGTGTGCGGTCTCCTAAAAATGTTCCTTTTTGAGTTAAAATAGAGATTTTCATAAATGTGTTTTAAAGGAATGATTTTCGGGACGGGGAAAATGCAACACGTAAGCACGTAAATTTTTCTCGGGAGCCCCAAATCAGTCGTGGAGGCGAGTGAGCACCAAGTGCTAGGACTCGCGATTAACCATGATTTTTCCTGGTGGAATTGCCACCGAGGTCGCCCGGTCGAGAATCCAAGGAGGATTGAGCCGTACGACCGCATGGATCAATTTTCCAGGTTCCACTCCTTTTGCTATTTTTCGGGTTGTTTCCCGTTCAAAGTATGCACAGATTCCAAGATGCAAATGATGCAATGCATGGTAAAGAAAGCAAGCACGATTAATGAAATCGGCGATGGGAGTCTAACCCGCTCAAAGGGAAAAGCTTTCTTTTATTTTTTCGAAAAAGTGATACCGGTACGTGGATTGTTAAACCACCGGTTATCCCAACTCCCACGTCAGGGAGTGTACAGGAAGGGTAAGTGGTTTCCACCTATATACCGAGTATCGATTTTTGTTTTGAAAATAAAAGCTTTTCTCCTTTGGGATTCCCCAGCGGAGTCGCCAAACTGTGAATGTGTGCCCCAAATTTTGTTTATTGGAATTCACGCGAGTTTGAAGACATCCGAGTTATTTGAAAAACGGAGTCGCCACGCCATTTTGATTACCTCAAAACTTTGAAAAAAAAGGTTTTATGGGTTCGGAGGTTAAGTTACCCCTTGGGAAGAACGTTTGGCGTTCACCCAAAGTGCCTTGCCGGAGCAAGTCTCCCGAGATTTCATTAATCGTGTTTGCTTGCGTGCTTTCTTTGTGTGCATGTGTTTGAGAGTAAAGGGGGGAATGTCCCAAGTTATCTTCCGGACGTACAAACCATTTGTTGGTTGTCGCTCGGGATTTCTTGGAATTTATGTATTTGGGATTATGATCCCGTCCTCATCTTATGACTTATGATCATCGCATTTTAAACCTCGGGACCCTCGGGACTTGCGTGATCGAGAGAATGACTCTCTTTTGGTCAAAGATGAGGTTCTTTAGGAAGGAATGTCCTTAGCCCATCAATCCTACGCTTTAAGACGGTCGAGCTCGTATAGAGGCTTCATACTCATTCTTAAGCGATAATCGGAGATATAGGGTTCAAGGTTATCCTTTTCCTAAAGAAATCATGAACCTTTAATGGAAGGAACGATGCAAAGATGAGAACTTTTACACCGGTCCGTTCCAAGGTTGGGGAAAAGGGGAATGCATGATGAAAAATGACTCTTTAATGAAAAGATGACATTTTGGTTTTAGCAAATGATGCTTTTTTTGATTGAAAGAAATGATCTTTATGCAAGTGATGCGTAAAGATAGGATTTTTATGCAAATGATGCATTAGAAAAGGTTTTTGAATGCAAAGGATGCATTTTTATTGAAAAAGATTTGATCTTTATATGCAAATGATGCATAAAGATAACATTTTTATTGGAAAATAGGGGTTTTAGGTGCAAAGGATGCACCTTTATGAAAAAGACTACATTTTTATGACAAATGAGGTCTTAATGCATGCAAAGGGGAAAGGGGGTGATAAAGAAATGATCTTTATGAATAAATGCCAAGTCCCAAGCAAGATATATGAATGCAATGAGCAAGTATATCAATTAAAATGCAAGGTTAGGGCGTGCGAGGTTACCAATCGTTTCCTTCGCTTCTTCGGACGGAGCTAGGAGGAGAGGTTCGTCTTGGGTCTTCAAGGAGGAGGGAGATGGCTTCTTGAGCTTCTTCTTCGCCTTCTTGAGCCTTCAAGGGTGTTCTTCACGTCTTGATTATATTGCTATGGAGTGTGTGTGTTTTTGTTGTTGTTTGAAATGGGTAGAGGAGGGCTCTATTTATAGGCAGTCTGGATAAGGCTAATGAAGCCGTGCGGCATGAGGCAGCGAGCTAATGCAGCCGTGCGGGCTTATCCATTGTGACTCAGCATTCTAGAACCATGCAAGGTGGCATTATTCTAGAACCTTCCCTCCTAATTAAAAAACGTGTTTCTTAATTAGGAAGGATTCCCTTCAGCCTTTATTTAATTAAAAACAGTTCCGGAATGTTTCCGGAACGCTGGGAAGGTCTGGGGAATTACCGGAAAACTTACCGAAAATGTCGGGAAAATTAACCGGAAGGCATGAGCCAGATTTGGGTACTTACAGAGTGCAATGGCATTTTGAATATCATAAGCTTCCTCAAAGGCAGAAGTAATCAACTCAGCAGCAATGGGGGCTAAATAAATGGCAGCTTGCCGAAGTGAAATCAGTGGAATTACCCTTAGAGCAAGAAGGAGCAAGGAGGCCTGTCTAATGTTGCTCCAAGGGTGAGGATTGCAATTTCTCATAATGGAAAGCTGGGTCACGTTTGGCATCAACCCAACTCTGTGCGTGACATCATAAGACCATCTCAAAATCCTTAACTCCAAGACTTGAGTGATTCTGTTGTTGACCGAGAGAAAACGCATGAATAGATTGGCAGTTGAGAAGGTGCACTCAATCGGTCCGGTAGCTGTTTGAGCTACTTCACCTTGAATTCTAATGTGACGAAGCCTCTGGGATTTAGAAGGAGAAAACATCGGTTTTTGCTTGGTGGGAAAGTTGATGACTAACTGTTGATCGGTTTTGGAAGGCTTGACCGATTGACCCTTGGGTGGAGGAAACCTTTTGCGAAGCTTAAGTGCAACAAGCTTTTGATTTTTGGTACTGGTTTCCCCGGGGCCAACTGTTCTCGATAGGTTGAAAGGAACATTGCCATCTTTCTCTTTCAACTTCTGAAGCTCTTGGGAAAAAGGTGGAGGAGCAGATACAAGCTTGTACTCGACACGGCTAGAGATCTTTTCGTGAATGCCAAAGAGAGGAATACCATGAGATGTTCGAGGAATGGAGGACTTAGTGGTATAGTAATTCAAGGGAGAAAATATGTCTTTCTGATAGAGGCACGGATCAGCATAAACCGGTGGGACAGCAGGATCCATTATATTGAACTCATCATCATCATCATCAGAAATTTCTTCCACCTCAAAGAAATCAGATTCATCATCTGCAACAGTGGAAGTGGGAAGCACAGACTGAATCTCCTCCTCAACCCTTGGAGGACTGGAAAGCATAGATTGAATTTCCCTAACTTGGCTGTCCAGAAGAGAAGCTTGAACAGCTTGAGCAGTAGCCATAGCATCAGCTCGGGCAAGCAATCGGTTTTGTTCAACCTCAAATAGGCTAACAGCCAAAGCCTGTTGCAATAGAACATTATCGGCTGCAGTCGGTTGAGATACTCCAACCGGTTCAGTAGATACATCGGTTGGAGGGATAGAGATCGGTGGAGATGCTATCGGTTGAGTAGAGGTCGGTTTTGCAGCAATGCCTCCTCCTAATGTGGTAACCGGTGACGTGTCGGTAAGACCTCCTCCTAGGCTTCTAACCGTTGCCATCGGTCAGGAGTGGTAAACACTTGTTCCATACTCTCCATTCGGTCAAGCTTATCATCATCACCAGAACTTGAGGTAGAACTAGAACTAGACTTAGCAATCTCCTCAGATTTCTCCTTTTCTTCCTCTTCATCTTCAAACATAGCTTCAATTTCAGCATCGGTAACTGTAGGCCACTTGGTAGAGTTAGACTGAACCGCAGAAAAGAAATTGGCTAAGGAAATATTTCCAGCCGCTTTAAGCTCATTGTCCATATCCAACAGGTTGTCCAACAAATCCATCACATTCCTGATCAATTGATTTTTCCTTGGGCCAAGACATACCGGTTCAGAGTCGAAGTTTTGGAGAGAATCAAATTCCATCTCATATCTCCCAGACTGATAATAGTCAGTCTCAATCAAAGTGTCTTCAGCTCCATATAGAATGGCAAAGGCTGCCCATACTGCTTGGACCATCATGTCCTGCCTCATTCTATCTTGATCCAAGTAGACGGCATTCCACTTGAGAGGAAGATGATCAAAGAACTTGTTATATTTTTTGATGAGACTGAGCCGAGATAAAGAAAGATCATAGTCTCTGAGACGGCATGGTCTGCTAAAGTACACACCATTCTCTTCATGTCTGTTTCCAAAGTCAATATAATCTTGAATGTTGCCAACTGGTACGGAAGACTTGTTGATTTCATGAAACTGGAGCAACTTCCGAATAAACGGTGGCAAGTGATCAACGGGGTATACCCAACTTGGTGATGGAGCAGACTGAGGGTTGAAGGACCAAGGGTTGTTGTGGAAGATGTGGAAAGTGGGATTCCTGATCGATTGGCATCTCCGGTAAGAGGGATTGGAAGCATGACCGGTGAAAGGAATGTCATCGGTCAAGGTATCATGGCCAAGCAACCGGTTGGGGATGAAAGGTATGAAAGAGGAAATGTCAGCTTCAATCCTTTTCCTTCTATCAACGCTTTCTTTGGCAATTTGGGAAGGGGTTTTTGGAATTGGTTTAGATTTTGAGGAGGTTGGAGGAGTAGGAGGTTTGGATGATTTTTTGGCAGTTTTTCTGGGTCGGATAACGGTGGAGATGGGTTCATTGTCACCATCATCATGTTCTGGAGATTTTCTTTTGGCAGGTGAGGGGATCGGTTAAGCAGGCTTAGGTTGATCAGAAACCGATTTGGGAGCTTCGGTTGACTTCTTCTTCTTCGGTTGGGAAGGTTTCTTCTTGGCCGGTTGGAGGAGCAATAGCAGCCGTAGGTTTGGCTTTTCTGAGAATCCTTGCTTGATCAGCCTTGTCAAAGGCTTTGACGAATGACTTAGGAACTGATGGCTGATTATCAGAAATAGCAAATATTGATGGGATTCTCATAAGAATTCTACTCATAAGAAGATAGTGAATGGGCTTCGCCTTGCTTGATCTGGACAAAGGTTTCTCCTTCTGAAACTTCTCGAAGGCAATCAGAATGACTCGGTAGATGAAGGAGCACCAATTGAACTTTCTTTGAAGCATAACAGCTGCAATGGCCTCCCATTGTATCATAGTGATACAATGATGGGAGTCAGACCGGCAAATCACGCATCGGTCAATAACTTCAGCCAAAGCATAGTGAACAGCATCAAGATCGGCTTTCTTATTTCCTTCACCGGTCACAAATGGATCGGTTCCACGAACACTAGCCCAGGCTAACTCCATATCTTTCGAGGTAACAGAAGATGAACCGGTTGAGGGAATGGTAGGGAAAGCATCGGCAATGGAGGTAGGAGAGAAATCAATAGAAACACCACCAACGGTTGAAGAGATGTGGGACACAACACCGGGCTTCAGATTTTCATCCACTTCACCATTGTTGAAGAACTCATTAACCAGCTCATACATGATGTCATCATTCCCTTTCGGGCATCAAGAAAGGCAAGAGACCAGCAGCAGTTAGCATAGCTTGAAGAAGCTTTCCTTCTTCAGATTCGAAGAAGCTTGGAAGAATGTAACCTCCGAAGATGTCTTTCTTGGTTGGTTTGGGAGCCATCTGTCAAAAGAGTTAAAGATCAAAACATTCTAAGTCAGAACACATTTCAAAAGAAAAAGATAGACGTGAGTTTAGATTTTGAAAATAGTTTGTGTTCTTCAAGTTGAAAGTATTTAGGGATTATAGAAACCTTTACCAGAAAGGATTAAAGTTTGAAGAACAATGGAAGAATGAAGTTTGATTGCTTTTGAAGGCTTGATGCTTTTGCAGAGAAGGAGGGATTCGGAAAGTTTGAATGAAGAGTTTATTTTCCTTATATAGTAGAAAGAGAAGGAAGATGGAGGGGTTTTTGAAATTTTAAAAACGATTCAACTGCCTGGAACGAATATTTAAGAGGATATTGAACACGATTTTAAATATGACAGATTAAAAATAGGTTCGTGTGTGCAGCAGTTAAACCATAATGCAATAATGACAAAAAGATAACCTTTTGATAAATTGGAATGATACAGAAGTTACCTTTTTTATCACAAAATTTTAAATTTGACCAACAATCAAGTACAAAAGGACGGTAGTGGGAAGGAGTAGGGAACAGCCTATTTGGAGGTGTTAGGATAGGGTGAAGCGGTGAACGGCTGATGTGATTGATGTGACCGATCGGTAAGGGACGCGCCGGTTAAAACGAATTGTGAATAGTAATCCGGCCACAGTTCGTCGGTTAGGTAATGAGCGATCGGTTAGCCTTTCTTATGACGTCACCGCTTGAGGCTTGACCGATCAAAAGAGTGATCGGTTAGGAGAGAGAGTTTTGCATCGGTTAAGGGCCATCGGTTAGGGATACTTTTAATCGGTTAGGAGTTGTCGGTTTAGGAGATCTTGCATACCGGTTATGTGAGCAGGTCAAGAGCACCGGTTATCACAAGCAATTGAGGCACCACAATGATCGGTTGAGAGCTTAAACAGACAACAAAGTTAGTACAGTAAATTAACAAATATCAATCATGCCTAGTTCTCCTCTAAGGAATTCAAATCTTTTAATGTCCAATAGTTTTGTTAAAATGTCAGCTAGTTGATAACCAGTATGGACTTTTAAAAGAACAATGTTACCCTTTTCAATGTGATCCTTGAGGAAGTGATATTTGATGTCTATGTGCTTGGTTTTTGAATGCATCACAGGATTGTTGGAGACTGATATGGCTGAGGTACTATCACAATAGATAGGACATACTTCTTGGGGAATTTCATAGTCCACTAGTTGTTGCTT
Organism: Adenophora triphylla var. japonica; assembly: GCA_022495995.1. Taxonomy (NCBI): domain Eukaryota; kingdom Viridiplantae; phylum Streptophyta; class Magnoliopsida; order Asterales; family Campanulaceae; genus Adenophora; species Adenophora triphylla. The sequence continues at coordinate 264,387 of JAFEMH010002921.1, forward strand.
CATTCATAGGATTTGTGAACAGCAACTCCCAGCGGCTATGTACTCAGCTTCAGTCGTAGAAGTGGAAATTGATGCCTGTTTCTTGCACGACCAGGAAACCAATCGGTTACCTAGAAATTGACAAGTTCCACTCGTACTTTTCCTGGTGACCCTACAAGCTGCAAAATCAGCATCAGAATAGCCAATTAGTGTAAATGATGAATCTTTTGGATACCACAAACCTAAGTTAGCAGTTCCCACAAGATATCTAATAATTCTTTTAACAACTTGTAAATGAGATTCTCTAGGGTCAGCTTGAAATCTAGCACATACACATACGACAAACATGATATCTGGCCTACTGGCGGTTAAGTAAAGTAGAGATCCTATCATATCTCGGTAGAGTATCATATCTACTTTCTTACCGGACTCATCTTTGTCTAGGTGTACATTTGTGGCCATCGGAGTGCTTTGAGGATGAGCGGAATCAAGACCAAATTTCTTGATAAGATCTTTGGTATATTTGGCTTGATTGATGAAAATACCTTCTTGGGTTTGCTTGACTTGAAGTCCAAGGAAAAATGTTAGCTCACCCATCATGCTCATCTCAAATTTGCTCTGCATAAGTTTCTCAAATCTCTTGCATAATTTTTCGTTAGTAGATCCAAAAATAATGTCATCAACATATATTTGAACTAACAATGAATGACCATTATGCTTTGCAATAAATAAAGTGGTGTCGATTTTACCTCGTTCGAACTTCTCACTAAGTAGGAATTTGGAGAGAGTTTCATACCATGCTCGAGGTGCTTGCTTGAGGCTATACAAAGCTTTATTTAATTTATAGACGTGATTAGGCTTCTTAGAGTCTTCAAATCCAGGAGGTTGCTCTACATATACAAGCTCTTGAAGTTCACTGTTGAGAAAGGCGCTTTTCACATCCATTCTATATAGCTTAAACTCTTTGTAGGCTGCATAGGCAAGAAATAACCTAATGGCTTCTAATCTAGCTACGGGAGCAAAAGTCTCATCATAGTCTATACCTTCTTCCTGTCTATATCCCTTCGCCACTAATCTAGCCTTATTTCTTATAATTTTTCCAGACTCATCCAATTTATTCCTATAAACCCATTTTGTTCCAATCACTGTTTGATCACAAGGTCTAGGCATTAATTCCCAAACTTTACATCTATCAATCTGGTTAAGCTCTTCTTGCATAGCTTCTACCCAGCTGGGGTCATCAAGTGCTTCTTCAGTCTTCTTTGGTTCTATATTGGAGACCATAGCAGAGGAAAATAATCCATGTTGTTCCTCCATGCTTCTTAATTGGCCTCTAGTCATTCTAGGTCCAAAGACATCACCAATAACATTTTCTAAAGGATGATTCCTAACTGATCTCACTTCCCTAGGTAGGTCTTGCCTGACCGATTCTTGTCTTAAGGTTTCTATTGGAGGAGTGGAATCGGCTAAGGGAGAAGAGACCGGTTGAGGTGATCGGTTAGGTGAGGGTGATGCAGACTGATGGTGATCGGTTAGTGGAGAGGGAAATGGTAAATTGATATTTGAAATTGGGTCAGCTTCAGGTGGTGAATTGGGAATGCTAACATGAGGACTAGCTGGTAAAGGATCGGTTAAGGGAGTTTGAACATTGGAATGTCTAACCGATTGAGGAAAGAAGGAGTCATCAACTAAGTCTCTACAGGTTGCACCACTAGAGGCTGAAGGCTGAGCTGGAGGTTGATTTGCATTAGAACTGGTGGATTGATTACAATTTTGATTACTTGTTTCACCTGTCTCAAAAACACCAGAATTATCAGTACTATTTGGAGTCTTATCAGACTCTAGCAAATCAAATTCATCAAAAGTAACATGAACAGATTCAACAATTTTCAACAACCGTTTATTAAAAACTTTAAATGCCTTACTGTGCTTGGCGTATCCCACAAAGATACCTTCATCAGCTTTTTCATCAAATTTACCTCGGGGCTCTTTACCGTTGTAAAGTACGTAGCATTTGCAACCGAAGATCTTGAAGAAACCAATGTTGGGAATTCTGCCACGCCAAAGATCAAAAGGGGTCTTGTTGTGAAATTTGTTGACCAATGATCGATTCTGGGTGAAGCAAGCTGTATGGATAGCTTCGGCCTAAAAATACTTGGGAAGCCTAGCTTCGGATATCATTGTTTTTTCGGCTTCGATCAATGTCCTGTTCTTTCTCTCAACTACACCATTTTGTTGCGGTGTTCCAGCAGCTGAGAAATTATGATCTATTCCATGATCATCACAGTACTGAGCGATTCCATTATTTTTGAACTCTGTTCCATTATCTGATCTCATACTGATGATGTCACATTCCTTTTGGGTTTAAAGTAGACGGAATAGTCTGGTGGCAACTTCATATGTATCATCTTTTGAGGCAAATGTCTCCACCCAGGTGTATCTTGAGAAGTCGTCTACAACAACCAAAGCATATTTGCTGCCCCCTAAACTGGCAGTAGTTGTGGGGCCAAACAGATCCATATGTAGCAACTGGAGGCTGTGAGTACCCCGATCCGAACCCATGATTTGGATCCACTTTAATTAAAATTTGGGCTTATATAATTGCTAAAAGGCAATATTTAGTCCAAATATTCCAGCTGACCACACTCCATTGGGCTCGCCAGCTTTCGGCCCAACATGGCCAAAAGTGAGTACGCCGTCGTCCGACATAGAAGTCACTAAGGCGGTTTAACTGCCCTTGTCGTGCGACATAAGACTCCCCATCAGCCTGCCTATAAATACAAGGCATGGCTGATCATTTTAGAGGACTGGAGAGGGAATATTGGGGAGGATATCAGGAATATAAGGGAAACATTGTCCAAATAGAGTCCCCCTCTCTCTCTCTCATACACACACTCACCTCCCTCCTCACACACACACACACTTCAAGGCCAAGACCTAAAAAAGCTTCCTTTGTTGGTGTGTAGAAGGGGTAGAATAAAAAAAAAAAAAAAAAAAAAAAAAAGGGTAGACACCATACTATTGGTGATCTCACCTTGTGGACTACAATAGGTAGACCCTAAACCCTTCTCCCTCTTTAAATAAAGTCTTTAATACATTTATAATACATTGAATGCTTACTTGCTTTAATATTATGTAAAAATCGGGATTTTTGCATGATAAAGGTGGTGGAGAAGTGAATCTTCAATATTCACTTCTCCCCACCTCAGATCTGGACATTTGGTCATCTTAGGATCAATAAAGGTTCAATCTTTACGCATTTGCATCGAGTTAGGAGGAGATGGCTACTTCAAAGTGGCCAAAAATATGTGATTCATCACATTTGGTCACTAAAGCCATGTGATCCTCCCATAATACTCCTATATTATTGTTATATTACTGTTTACGTAGTTAAATATGCTTGGTTTGCCTTGGGGAACAAAGGGGAAACAAACGGGCCGAAGAGGCACGAGAATGGGCCTATCTGTAGTCGGGCGACGCAGACTCCATGGAGATCTGTGTCATACGACTATAGAGATCCTGCAAGGCCGTAAAGCCATTCTTGGACTTCGCATCTGTCCAGCTTTATTCCCTTTGCCACTCGGAGCTTTCCTAAGCATTCTCGTGGCTCATAATCCACTATTTGAGTGCCTACGATCTGTTTGGGTGCGATTTATTGGAGGCGGATCGTCATATGACATGGATAACTTCGGATGTTCCATGTCACATGACATCCGTATCATTCAAAGTCTATCGTGACTTTGCTCACTCCCGACAATCCCAAATTGATTTTAGACCTTCAAATAGTGTCTTGAATGAGTTAAATAAAATGTCATTCCAGTTCCAGAAATAGCTTGGTCATTGTAAAAGACAATCTGACCAAGAGTTATCATGTCGTGCGACACCCTCTTCCTAGGAGGTCCTGTCGGACGACATCCAAGCTACTCTGGGCGGATTGTCTTACCTTACTTGCCTTGTTTTGATAATCATAATATATAAAAAGGGTGTGGCCCCCTGTCATGGCTCACAAGTTGTACTCAGCTTTCATATTATCAATGAAAATGTCAAATTTGCATGTTTTACACATCGACACATATTGCACACACACTTTGAATGTCCAAAATTGTCCAACGTTGATTGAAAGTCTCGAAAGAGGCGTGTTGGGTGAACTCTCTAGTTCTTCCCAAACACGTAACTGCACTCCGGACTCAAAATCTCTCAAAATAGGTTTTTCAATGTTTTCCTCTAAAAACGACGTGGCGACTCCCAAAACCGAAGTTTTCAAAACTCATCGTATCATTTTCAACACATTAAAAACTCTTTCAAAAAAGGGAGAAAATGATATTTTGATATCAACTTTTTTTCGGGCGAGCGTTCATTCACAAGCGACTACTGGGACATTGAAAAACTTTTTGTTCTAAAAAATGAAGGCGATACTGTATATAGGTGGGAAACCACTAACCTTCCTGTATCGCTTCCCTAACCCGTAGCTTAGGATAAATGGTGGTCTAACAATCCCACGTACACAAGATCTTTCTTCTATTTTCCGAAAAAAGAGAAAAGTTTTTCTTAAGAGAGTCTAACTTTCTTCAAATCAACTTGGACAATTTCGACATTCACCTCACAAGCAAGTGTACATTTGTGTCATTTTTGTGTGCTCAAATGCACCTTGCCATGCTTTGGTATGTGACACTATTGGAAGTCGGGGCTTCCCCTTTTGCAATTTGCTCTTCCCGATGATCAGAACAGGGCGGGATGGCGCTGGACTACATCTACTGGTAAATTCTGACATTTGGGGCAGTCCCCTTTTGTCATGCTTTGACTCATTCTCTTATTTTTCCTTTGCATATTGCATAAAAAAAAAAGAAAAAAAATCTTTTACAAAAAAAAAAAAGCAAAAAAAATATTTTCCTAGAAAATACCTTCACACTACTCGCACTCTACCCGCACATAGAGTTAGAACCCGGGAGTGTACGGACGGCATCGCGGAAAGTGACATGTTTCGCTGACGTTTGAGCGCCTAAAGTCCTTCTAGCCAGTGAGTCAGCCAACACTTGTCCGTGACACACTTTCTACCGTGACCGGTTGGTTTTTGGCCAATACTTTTCAAAACATTTTAAACTCGGTTTTCAAAATTTCCTCACAAAGTCCGAGTCATACACCATCTCCAAAAATCTTGGCATACTTTCCCTCTTCATGTCGGAATCACGACATAATTCAAACTTAAGTACACGTTAAGATCTCTACATGTCTCGACGTAGGTACATATCGATTTCTCGGCTTGGCTTCGTGAGAAGTCATGACGCGTCTCGACATGTGTCAACACGGGACCATGTCAAATTCTTAACGCATACTAACGAGAGTTATGCTGAAATTTTGCCACCAAGTGACGAGAGGCCATGCCGCATTTCCAACTCGAAAAGAGGGAGGTCATGCCTAATTCCTCGAGGGTTTTACCTCCAAATTGCGGTCTCGTGACACGTTCAAACGTACGTTCGACCCTCTCTCTCCCCCGAGCTTTAGACGCTGACTTGGACTTGGTTTTGAAAACCCCGAGTTTGACTTGTTTTGGCTCGTATGCCCGTAGGTTCGTTCTCCCTTTCGGTTGGTGGGTTCCACGTGCCCTATAGGACTCCTCTCGCCGGATTGTCTGTCCCGGGAGGTGCACATACGGAGTGGAATACTGGTGGTCTATAGACGTAGTAATGGAACCCACCGATCCAGAATGGCGTAGAATGCGAAAAGAAGGTGTCCCCCTTTTCCAACCATTCCTAGGATTAATAAAATCATTTTTAAAAAAAAAAAACATAAAAAATATAAAAAAGAGCATATGCATGAGTCCGTCCTCAAACCTCCTATCCTTCTCCTCACTTACCTAAAGCCATTCTCTCCCTTTCGCCGAGCTTAAGTACCGGGTCGAGTTCCGGGTGGTCGGTTAATCAGGTTTCTCTCACGAGTCGGGGTTCATTTCCAAAGCAGCCTTCAAATGGCCAGATTCGTAGTCTCGGCGGGTTTGGGTCCGAATGCAAGTGTTGATCCAAACCTTTCGACCGAATGTCACTGTGGCGTAAATTTCCGCATCGAGGTCGAATACGGGACCAGATGTCCAAAATCTTGGCATACTTTCCTCACCCGAAAGCAAATGAACAAAACCAATTCCCTCGTGTCTCATTTTTCTGCCGGCTTGCAAGAATCATGAAGCGTTATTTCTCGTAAGAAAAGAAAGCCGATACTACGGGACCGGGTCAAATTCTTAACGCATCAAATCACGAGAAAGTCATTTACACAAGGTGGCTAGAACAATCCAAAAGGATCGAGCAAGAAAGCTTCAGATTGAGCATTCCTCGGGCTTAGACTCATTAGTATGAGGCCGAAGCCACGCCTTCGAAGCCCTCTCTCGTAAACCGAGCTCTGATGGACTAGATACAACCCCGAAGACAATGTGGCGAAGAATCGAGAAGGAAGATTGTTTCTATATTCTACCCGGAGTCAAGTACATACCTCCTCTCACTCTTCGAGTCCTGGGAGGAGAAGCCGATTCTACAATCATTTCCGCCTCGGTGAGGCTTACGAAATCTGTGTTGCACCCGCCCATCCTCAATAGCGATCGACGCTCTATGCGAGAAGAAATGTGGGATGACCCCCTTTTCCAACCATGAAGCAATGAAAATGATTTTTAAACAAACGAGAGCGAGGAATCAATCAAACCTCAAGCTCTAATACACTCAACGATAGTCCGGAGCGACCTCGCTACGGATGCAAGGCATTCTCTCCTTTTCAGCGAGCAAGGGTCACCGGGTCGAAATAGCGCCGGAAATCGATTCCCTATGAGGAATGTTTCTCAAATGTGATCAGCGGCCACTGCCCAAACACTCGAAGGACGATTGCCCCGACCCGGCTAAGGATGAATATGAGTTCGAGATATTGGAACACAACGTCCCTACGGAAAGCTAATCGGTGAATGGAGGCAAGTTCATTTGAAGCACTAGTTGAAAGGCGGGTTTCCCGGCCTCCTATAGATGAGCAATTTGTGAGCGGCGTTGGATCCCTTTCTTCTTCCTGATGGACCGGCATCACGGCCGTGAGAGTCCTTTGCCGAACCTCCTCGAGCATTGAGTGTTTGGAATCACTCAAAAGGGTTATGGACTTGGAAGCCACTCCATTGCATTCGTACTATGGACCCTTACGATGCCTTCTTAATTGCCCTGATACCGGAAATGGACCCACAGAATTGCTTCTCATTTGGACTCGGGTATCCCGAACTCCGACGCGTTAGGCCAAGAGAACGGACATTGTCAATCTTTCACTTGCGGTTGCTCGGCTCGCAAAAACGAGAAAATTGGTGTACGATGAGATGGAAATCGGCAGTCGAGAATATTAAAAGTTTCGGAGAGCGACTATGTGACCGAAGACATACGAAAGCCAATACGGATTTTCTTTGGAAATTTCAGTATGTGGACGTCATGAGATTCAATACAGCTTACCGTACTTTGAGGAAGGGATTGAACTGTGGAGTCCGATCCGGAGTAAATGATTGAAGACTACGGTAGAAAAGGGAAAACTGCTCTATTCTCCCCGATGAAAGGGTAACCATTCGTCGGAGTCGAAGCCCACGCTGATGACAAGCAACAACCCTCCTCGTCGGAATTGCCAAAAGGGAGGTCACTTTCCCGAGTGCATCTCATGACTCTGAGGGAAGGTCTTAGATCTTGCCACGATGTACACGATACACCTCCTACACATAATACTACAATCATGATCTCAAGCGGCGGCTGTTCTTACAAGAAGAATCCAAGCGGGATTGCGTGATAAAGGGAATGAAAAGGAAAAATCTTGAGCCCTGGACGTAGTAGCTCCTGCTGCATGATAACCTTCACGGCCCTTGACCTTCCCCCGGTCGGAGGTGATCATAACAAGCCCCTCTTCATCACCGGTCCGGTTGGGTGAACGGCGTCTTCCAGGGAAGTTTTTGGGAATTGACAACGGGTCCGGAATATGAACATTCTCCAGCCAGAATCATGAGCCTACTCCAGGCATCGAGTCTACAAGGTGAAAACCTTCCTCCCTCACGGTTAAAGCATACGACTCAACGTCTTGTCCAATACTTGGGGTTGCGACTTTAGATATGTGGTTCAGGTAAGAAGATGATGCCATCATTGGAATTTAGGGTCCTTGATATCCCACAGCCTGACCTTTAACGCTATCGGTAGGAAGGCTCGTGGGCATCAAATGATGGGATCACCTCTAACTACGCACCGGTGTGTCAGAAGTTTGTTCAAGACGGAGAGTTAATCATCATTCGTGGGGGCAGTGTTACCACCGAGGAGTTGATATGGAGTGCGAAGATATCGCGACCTTGTTCTGAGGAGCGTACTGATTGCTGTGTGGCTTCATCGGGCGATCCGCGATGGAAGCACCGTTGATTGGTTTATGTGAAGAGGCACCGCTAATGGCCGGGGCTGTTGCTAAGGATCCCTTCAGTATGGTTGACCTTCTGACCAGGGATGATTATGTACCTGTGATTGATCTTCTGGCTAGGAATGACTAGGTATCAGTGATCAAGTTTGATGGGAACAAAGAGTTTGATCCGCGCACCTTCGTCAACACTTCTGAGATGCCGCTCCGGAATTGGATCTCTTTCAAGGGACCGATCGCGTAGGGAAGTTATGATGGAAAGCTCGTGGGGCGACCCCTCGTCCCGGTGTGTCCGAGGTCCAAGTACGCCCTCGTAATCCCGAGCCAGTCCCGCAGTCTCTTATTATCAAGTTCGAGTCTCTAGATAGGTCTCGATACTCACCATGAGTGATGATCATCGCCCGTGTCTTTTGCTAACTCTCGTCTTCCCTTTTGCGTTGAATGAAAATGGTTGAACTTTCGCGTATCCCTTAATTGCCACCTTAACAATGATAAGTTAACTAAAACAAATCTTTAACGACTTAAAAAAGTGGTTAATAATGATTCATTTGGAAGAGGACAAAAACTTTTTTAGAGCGAAAACTTTTTAAATGATAATATAAAAGCGGGTGCTTTTGATCGAGACGACAATCGGGCCCAAGCTACCGATGAGGTATTAACTATAGTGAATTTGGGAACTACCAAGAGCCCAAAGAGACATGCATGGTTAGCCGCTTTCTTCGCTGGGGAAGAGCGGGAAGCCCTCATTGATTTGCTCAAGGAATATGTGGACGTATTTGCCTGGTCCTACAAAGACATGCCCGGAAGTTGGACATTTCAAGCTGTTGGAAAGCACCGAATGCCCCCTGGATCCCGAAGCCGTGCCCGCCTGCGGTAAGCTCCATCGGACTGCAGCTGAATGGTCTCTCCAGATCAAAGACAGATAGAGAAGCCGCCGCAGTAGGTTTCATCAGAGTGGTCGAATACACCAAGTGGTTGGCCAACATAGTGATAGTAACCAAGTTGAATGGCAAAGTCAGGGGTTTGTGGTGGACTTCGAGGTGGACCTAAACAAGGCTAGCCCGAAGGATGATTTTCCCTTGCCCAAATATCGATCTGTTGAGTGGATACTAATGCCAGATTCTGAGAAGTCAAGCCATTTGTAGACGGCTTTGCCATGGGTTACAATCGGATTAAAGTCGCCGAAGAAGATCAGGAAAAAACTGCCTTCACAAAGCCCTCGGGGGAACCTTTTGTTATACGGTGCTATGCCCTTTGAGTCCGAAGAATGTCGACGCCACTTATCGGCGCTGGCACATCGTTGCGCTCTTTCCATGACATGATCCTACAAGGAGATCGAGGTCTATGCTTGATGATATGATTATCCATTCCAAGGGACTCGGATGGCCAACACTTCTGGGTTGACTTGAGGAAATTCTTCAACCGTCGGGAGCATGTCATGAGGCCGAACCCAAAGCAAAATGCACCTTTGGCGTAGTCCGAGGAAAAGTTATGGGATATATGGTCACTTTAACTAGAATTGAAGCTTCGATCAAAGAAAGATTAAAGCCATCATGGAGATGAAGCCACCGAGCGACGATCCACGAGAGGTGAGAAGGCTTTCTATGGGCCGCCTCCAATATATCGGTCGATTCATCTATCTACCGGCTAACCTCTATCTAGCGAGCCAATCTTTAAGGCTGGCTCGGGAAGAATCGGGAGGTTGAATGGAGCGAACAGGTGTCAAACCGCCTTCGAGACAATCAAGGCCTACTTGGTCCATCCCCAAATCTTGTGTCCTCCTCATAAGGACAAGCCCTTTGTTGCTATATTTGTGATTCTGCCATGCATATCACGGTTTGTCGGAGCCATGCTTGCGCAAGAAAAGCCCAGTTCAAAAGTGGAAAATGCCATCTACTTCGTCAGTAGGAAACTTCGGGGCGGCGAGGTTGAACTATTCACTTTAGAAAAAACCCTGCTGCGGCTTTGGTATGGGTGGTCGGCAAATTGAGACACTACCTTTTGGCGCATACAAGACACACTGGTGTCGAAGATGGATCCCATCAAATGCCTATTTCGTAAGTCTTTTCAGCCATCAAGACTTGAAATGGTCTTTCTTTCTAGCCGAATTTGATATCCAAGTTCGTGACCCGCGAAGGCACCTCAAAGGCCAAGCTACGTCGCGATCATTTGGCGTATTTCTCCCGAGCTCGAAGTGCCCGAAGTCGAACCCCAATTTCCAGCACGATGGAATTTTCATGATAGAAGGTACTGGACCGTTGGCAAAGATTGTTCTTTGATGAGTGCCGCCCAACAAGAGGGGGCAATGGTATCGGCATGAGTGTCAAGAATTTGATTCAAAGGATGTGCACACCCCCATCGCTATCAAGTTGAATTTCCCGGCTACTAACAATGCCGCGGAATACGAGAAGCTTTTGTATAGGCGGCCTCGAGGCGGCTTTAGAGCGAGGGAAATGTCGAAAAGAGTTGGAGACCCATACACGGAGACTGCTCGGCTAATTATCAATCGTGTGTCCCAATAAGTGGAGAATCTGCGGACCGTCCTGCCCGCAGATGTACTATGCTTACATGGAGTGACACGATCAACCAGATTCAAGGGAGGTCACGTTCCACTACCTACCGGGACAAGAACGAGGTTCGCCGAACGCCACAGCCACTTTAGCCTCTTTTTGGTAGAGATTCCAGAGGGAAAGTCAGTAAAGCCATTCAGAGTCGGGAGGCGTGAAAACCCAGCCTACTGTTGTCAAATTGAGCTAGAAAAATTCGATGACTTGTGGTACAGCCAGATCTTTCAGTACCTTAAGCATGGCAAAGCCTCGTTCCCAACAGAAGAGGATGGCAAGCCAAAAGAAGGTCTCCGAGCCAAAAGTTTACAAGCGTTGAAAAGGTTGTCTACACGGTGCAAGTTATTACGGGAGATGACTTATGGAAGAAAAAGGCACCAAGGGCCACTTCTACTGCATCGGCAAAGTCTAAGGCCGTAAAGGTCATGGAAGAAGTCCATGGTGAGCGCATGTGGACCACCACATGAACGCCCGGAAGCTTTGATGTTCGTGCAAGATCACTCGGGATGGAGTTATTATTGGATCTCCATGGAGGCGTTTGTATTCAATTTTGTGCGGAATCCTCGCGATAAGTGTCGGCGGTTCCTCCAATCTCAACCATATGCACTCCCATGATCTCTGCGCTTGTATGAAGCACTCGCTTGGCCATTCGCAACTTGGGGGATCGACGTTATTGGAAAGATAACTCCTGTCGGCAGTAACGGGCACGAATTCGTGTTAGTCGCTGTGGATTACTTCACCAAGTGGGTTGAAGCGGCATCCTACAAGGTCTTAAACTCCAAAAAGGTAGCTCGTTTTATAAAAGAAAACATTCTGTGCCGGTATGGAGTTTCGAATGAGATTATCTCCGACAACGGGTCACACTTCGAGGGACATACCGACGAACTGCTCGCAGAATTCAGGATCAAGCGACATAAGTCCTCCCCTTATCGCCCTCAAACCAATGGTGTTGTCGAGGTCGTGAACAAGAACCTGGAGAGAATCATCCAAAAGATGGCCGAGAGGAGTCGGGTTGGCCTGAGAAGCTTCACTTGGCATTATGGGGCTATCGTACCTCAGTAAGAACAGCCACCGGTGAAACCCCGTTCGCTTTGACATATGGGATAGATGTCGTTTTGCCCATCGAGTTAGAGATACCCTCCCTTAGAGATACCCTCCCTTCGGGTTCTGCTTGAAAATGAAGTGAACGAAATAGACTGGCTTCAGAGTCGACATGACGAGTTAGCTCTTCTAGATGAGCGAAGGCTTAAGGCGATGGAGCACATCCGGGCTTATCAGAAGCGCATGGCTAGGGCCTTTGACAAGAGGGTACATCAGCGACATTAAGGTGGGTGACTTGGTCCTAAAGAGAAGCCGCCGAATCAATTCGAGTCCTTTGGGCAAGTGGGCGCCCGATGCAGGCGAGGCCCGTATTTGGTGAAGGAGATCTTCTACGGTGGGGCAATGAAGTTGACGTATTTGGATGGTAATCCTTCATGCACCCGGTGAACGGCGACAATGCTTGGCCGCTATTACGTTTGAATCGAGTCTTCCCTCTATAAAAAAAAAGAGAAAAAAAAAAAAAAAAGAGAAAAGAAAAACAAAAGAGCGAAAATAATGTACTCGAGACGAGGCGAAAACCTCTCAAAGAGCGATCGGGGTGCAAAACAAAGGGCGCGCTCGGTGCTAAAGAATATACCCAACTAGGCTGAAAACCCTAAAAATGGGCGGTCTAGATAAAAAACAGGGTTGCACCACTTGTCCCCCTTCTATCTATCCCTTTCTTAAACACAAAGTTAATTGGGTCGAACTACGGAGACCTGAGCCCCTCGGTCCATTACGTAAAGGGAACGTGGCGGCGTTCGCGGTTCGGTCTAAAAATCATAAAAATCACCAAATCCTGTCAACAGTTGTATTCGTGATTACCAAAATGTGTCTGGATTAAGCTCTGAAGTAATTTCAACTTTCATCACATTAATACATTCATTGATGAGTTCAAGCACGGTCTACTCTCGACTCATTAACATTAGTAAAAATAATGTCTTTTAAAAAAGTACGTCTAAACTGTCTATGTCGGCAATAAGGGATACAATGACCGGTCGCCTAATCCTAGTCACTCGTTCCCACTCCCGAACTAGCATTCTTCTTCTTCCTCTTCCTCGGTCCTCGGGAGGTCTTTGGCTTAGCCATCTCAAACAGTTCTGTCTCCCGTCGTCCCGGCTCAGGAAAGATGCGAGTCGGTGAGTCAACCAGACCCGACGGCTCTCGGTGCCGCACAGGCAGCCCTCTCCTCTCTCAAAGCTGTCCTCAGGGCCATAACTTCAGGTCATCTCTCATCTTGGCCCTCCTCTCTACGAGTCTCTCAAAGTCTGGCTTGCCGGATCGTCGGTCGCGTTATGCAGGTCGATCGGCGCCTCGCATCACGTAACTCCCGGCTAGTTTGGTCTCCTCCTTGGATCCCTCGGCAATATACTTCAATGGTGTGCTGAACCAGCCCCATATGCTCCCCATACCAAATGAGATACAAGGTGGACAGATATGTGATCCCCCGGGTCTTCCGTATCAGTGTGTGAGCGGGAAAAGCTGCTCCCGAAAAGGCCCTGGCAAAGAATCTGAGAGTCCAGACATTAGTCATGTCAAGAGGAACGGCATCCCGGGCCATCTGCTCTCTGAAACCACCAATAGCCTGCTGTGGGTACCCATACTGTCTCAGAACAAGTAAGGGAATGCTAAACGATGAAAAGTGCAATCCGGCGGCCTCACGATATGAGAATCATCACATGCACGCTCATGGTCTCAAGCCTCCATCCGGAAACCCGGTCTTGAATATCGGTGGTAGTATACGGCTTGTCGCCTCTGCCCGGCTCTCTGTGAAACCTCCGGAGCCACTCGCCTCTTTGTGTAACCCGTGGTGCGCCAGTCGCCTGCGGGTAATGGGGAGATAAGTCTCAACCGCTCAAAGAGCCATAATGATAAGAGACTGGGGCTGCCGCGTCCCATGTGCAATGACCCTCTAGCCAGTCGGTCCATCCCATGATATGTCTCTGCCAGCAAAATGGGAACTATGTCTCTCTCTCCCTGCCCGGGAGGGATTTCAGTTAATGAGGTACCACGAGAACCCCGCATCTGTCTAACAACACCTAGCAGTAAACCGGAGTACACCCCGTCATACTCACAAAAGCTGTATAGGGAGATCATAATCAGCATGAAAATGTCCATGGCCAGGTAGACCCAGTCAAAAGCTCCGGACATGATCTGACCAATCGGGCTATCGGCCAGTCAATAAAGACGGAGTCAGAATCGATCGGATACACTCACATCACGAAATCCCGAGAAATCGGCCAAGCTGTTGGAGTCAAGGGTCGTGAATCTCGTGGGAAGACAGCATCTCTGAGCTCAGCTCCCCCAGTCAGTGCCCGAAACTCTTCGATAGTGGGCGTAAGGTCATTATACGAGAGGGTAAAGACATGCCTCTCGCAATCCCAGTATCTGGACGCAGCCCGAAGAAGGTTCCAATCTACCGCCCATTCCTTCAATGCCCAGATGCATCTCAATCCATACCGTAAATCGATAACCCTCGTATTGGTACTATGATGGTAGCGGGTTAAATGGATGAGATCGGAGTGAAATTGACGTTCTTTGATCTTGGATCTGTCATTGTAATGCTCCATTTCGGGCCAAAGGTCGAATCTTGGAGTTAATTTTGGGGTGGAAGACCAGTTTGAAGTCTGATGTGACTTCTAGAATGTGCTTTTTACGAGTCTGCCTTTTATAGAATGCTGGGGCTTGATGATCAAGAAAACTGTCTCCCAGACTCTCCATGTCGGACGACAGGAAGGTTCCATGAAGTCCTGTGTCGGACGACATGGAATGTCCCATCGGGAGAACCGGCGGCGGTGCAGCGCTGCGGCAATTCCTCAGCAATCCAATGCTTGCTCAAAAGCCTACCCAAACCTGTCCAAGACATATAAAACCATACATATACACTACCCTTCACTCATCAAGCCCATGAACGAGGATTCGGCATATCCAACACGCCCACAGACGCGTAAACATCACCCAATCACATACAAAATCACAAAAGCACCCAATCACATCAAAAACCACCATTTTGTGCCATTCTTGGGACGAACTTGTGCATATAAATTAACAAATATACAAATAAGAAAATATTTTAGTTGCCAAAATACAAAATGCAATAAAATACTTGTTTTACAACCCAAAAGAACAAAAATAGTGCATGCATCTCCTCTCTCTCCCTAAAAGAGTCCAAAGCATGACAAAAGGGGATCGCCGTGATCACTCCGACTCGGAATCATCCTCCTCATCCTCCTCGGAGCCGCTGTCGTCCTGAACGCTGCCCACCTCCTCCTCAGAGCCGCTCTGCTCCTGGCCATCGCCTCACGCCTCCGAGCGCCTCCATGAATCTCGTCGTCGGATTCATCGTCGTCATCCTGTCTTGGACCCCAGGCCGGGGCTCGCCATAATATGTCCAGGTGCCACTCGGGCACCTGTGGAAAAAGAAGGCATTAAGGATCGTCCTCGCCGTCATCACCATCGCCGTCAGAGCCTTTGACTCGATCCACCACTTTGTGAGCCGAGAGGGAGCGAAGACGTCTGAGCCTCTTCTTCGGAGGCACGACGTCGCCATGCTGGGAACTACATCTCCCCTTCCAATGCTCAGCGCTCCTCTGAAACAGGCGCAACATCTTTACGGCCCCGGTGAACGCCTTGGCCACCGCCCTGAATGTCTTGGCTGGAACCTGTTGAATGAGCACAAAAGAGGCGGTCGAAGCAGATCCAAATAAAGACAGATAAAACGGTAAAAGACTTGAACAAAGCGAGAAAAAAATGCTCACGAGAGGTAGTCCGCGGGAAGCGTAAATGTGGATGAGTCTCGGACATATCAAATGAGGAGCGGCGGATGGCACTGACCTCATACTCGAAAGAATCGGGGAGGCATGGTACTGCGCATCCCGCTGCCCTCACAGCGGCCGTAACCGAGGGTCGCTAGCCGAGTAAAGATGAGCTGGCCATAATCCCCACCATCGAGACAACTCTGCCCGGCGTCAATGCGGTCCATGACCGCTCCGGAGTCGAGGCAAGGCCCGGATATGCCAAATCCTCACGGGAGGATCATGAGGGACGCGAGCGCGGCGCCATGCCATCTTGTCTGCGAGACTCTCTCTCCCAGTACGGGCATCACCCTCCGGGCCAATCGAAGCCTCCTCGTCACAGTCACTAAAGCGGCGTCACCAACAACGTCCTCGCCGTACCTACCGTACGTTGAAAGCAGGCCTCGGCCAACAGGGGTGCCCACCCGAGCAATCATCGTATCATGGTAGCAGTGTCTTACGGGGCTTCACCTCCCGTCTACTCTCCAGGGCTCTCCCTCTCCCAAAGTCCACCCAGGCGGATAGCGAGGAACAAATATGCGGTAATCCTCTACAAGGCTGTCCGGGCGTAACATCCAAACACCTCGTAAGCCCATACACAGAAATCGAAAGACGAGAAAGCTTTCGGTGTACGGCGGCGGTGATGCAATGATGGCGAGAAAAGTCAATGCGACGAGTCAATGTGCGTAAAAAATAAAAGTGCTTACCTCCGAACAGTCGATAGAAATCAGAGAGGTCGCACTCTACCTATGCTCGCCACATCCAGGGCCTCTATCACACTTTGAGCTAAGCCGGCCTCGCCCATGAAAAAGTGGATACACGGCCCCGAGTCCACTAAGAGGCTCTAGCGAAGAGTCAATGCCGTCGTAGAGGCATTACAGAAAAGGGTGTCGGAGAAACCAGCCCAGCCAAATGCCCTTGCCAGCTGCTCGGGCATGTGTCATGTAGCGGCACCTCCTCGAGAAGAGAAAGGCAGCCTTTCTTTGCGTCGGAGTGAATGCGGAGTCGCGCCAATGGAACTCCATTACCCTTCGGGCGAAGGGTCATGCCGATCAATGCTCGAATGGCGTCGAGGCTCGGGACACCGGGATCCTCGAAAAGATAGGCTGCTCAGTGAACATGAGCCGCCCAGTAATGGCGGTGAAATCATAAGGAGTGATGGTGGACTCACCCCAAGACAGGTGAAAAGTGTGGGTAGAGTCCCACCAGTACTGCGTGAAGGCCCGCACCAGCTCCACGCTCCTAGGCGTGTCCCCAAAATCTCCAATGGCAGTAAATAATGGTCCGAGACCAGCAGCAAAAATCAAGCCCTTGGGACTGTTCGGCAAATCAGAGGAACCGGGAAGAAGGCCCCAAATCGTGGCAATCGCCTCAGGGGACCCCTTGGTCCGCAAAGCCTGTGATAAGCACACAACTGACGCGGGTATCGAATATACTCATAACAATGTGTGCATTCTTGTGTGAATTTTTCAAACAATCACATAATTCTTTCAAAAGAACAGATAAAAAAAAGAAGAAAAGGAAAAAATCTTTTCAAAGACAATGCATCTCATTCCATAGCATGCAATTCCTCTTTGGGTGCGATTTCCCCCAAATTCTATCTCGAGCCCTAGAAATCCAATTTCGAAAAAGAAAAGGGAAGGTTTAATGATACTTACCCCCATCCGTTCCATGGTGGAAGTATGCAAATCAAGGCTCGGATAGAGCCCATTCCCCTCCGGAAATTTCTTCCGTTTGTTCCGATCGACGAGCTTCCTCCTCTCGGACAATGATCGTTGCACATTCCGTCTCGATTCCACCCGCGGAGGCATTGTCAATTTTTGATTGAAATCAAAATCAGAGAGAGAAAATTTCAAATTTTTCTCTCCTTCTCTCTCTCTCAACTCGGCTGATTCTCAATTTTGGGTCTGTCTTACGACCTAACTGTTTTAATTAAAACAGCTTGGGGAAAGCCCCATGTCGGACGACATCCACACTCCAGAAGGGGTAATTTTCCTCTTTTGCCCCTGGTCAATTTTGTCAGTCCCTCTTGATTGCCTATCGTCAAAATTCATTACTTCATTCGGGTCTAAATGCCCATCTCTCTCAGTCTTTCCCAAGAATCATTACCAAGATCCTTAGCCCGGAATGGCTATAAACTACCCGGTCTGGAAGACCGTACAGATTCCCCACACAGCAAAATTCGCGGGTGACTCCCAAAGAAAAAGTTAAATTTGCGGGTGACTCCCAAAGAAAAAGTCAAAATTGCGGGGTGACTCCCCATAAAAAAAGTCAAATTTGCGGGTGACTCCCAAAGAAAAAGTCAAACCCGGGGTGACTCCCCTTGAAACAGTCAATCTTCCGCGGGTGACTTCCCAAAGAAAAACAGTCAAATACCCGGGGTGACTCCCCTTGGAACAGTCAATCTTCCGGGGTGACTCCCCTTGGAACAGTCAATCTTCCGCGGGTGACTCCCAAAGAAAAAGTCAAACCCGGGGTGACTCCACTTGGAACAGTCAAAATTCGCGGGTGACTCCCAAAGAAAAAAGTCAAAATCGTGGGTGACTTCCCAAAGAAAAACAGTCAAAAATGCGGGTGACTTCCCAAAGAAAGCAGTCAAATTCTCGGGGTGACTCCCCTTGGAACAGTCAATCTTCGGGGTGACTCCCCTTGGAACAGTCGCTCTTGGGTACTAAGCCTATGTCCTCTCATTAGCGCCACCTTTTGGACGAACTACGACTCGGCTTGATTCCCCCACGGGATACGTAGGAATCCTTTTCGTAAAAGGTCCAGCCGCATGACCGTCACGGTCAATTTCCCCCGGGATGCAAACGTCCATCTTCTACGAACTACGATTCGGCTTGATTCCCCCACGGGATACGTAGGAATCATCTTCATAAGAGGTCCAGCCACTTGACCATCATGGTCATCTCTTTTCCCCGCCGTTCATGTCCGGCTCGGGATTCTCATTGTGTCGACGACCCCACTTCCCGTGGAAGTGATGTCGCCGAGGGGCTCTGTGAGTACCCCGAACCGAACTCATGTTTTGGGTCCACTTTCCTTGATTTTTGGGCTCATGTACTTGATAAAATGCAATTTGTGTCCAATTATCCAATTGCCCACTCAACCCATTGGGCCTGCCATCCATTCGGCCCAACTGTGCAAAAAAGTTGTACGCTGTCGTCCGACATGGGACGACACTAAGGCGGTTTAACTCCCTCTGTCGGACGACATGGAGCCTCCCATCAGACTTCCTATAAATACAAGGCATGGCTGATCATTTAAAGGGGACTTTTGGAGAGATCTTAGTAAGGGGGGGGGGAAACTCTGTCAAAATAGAGTCTCATCCTCTCTCTCTCTCTCTCTCTCATACACATACTCACCTCCCTCCTCATACATACACATACCCAAGCCAAGATCAAAGAAAACCTTCCTTGTTGGTGTGTTGAAGGGGTAAGCACCATACTATTGGTGTCTTTACCTTGTGGACTACAATAGATAGCCACTAAACCCTCTTTCTTTCTCTGATCACCTTTTGCATACATCTATATATCATCTTGCATGCTTATTAGCTTTGATATTATGTGAAATATTGGGGATTTTGCATGATAAAGGTGGTGGAGAGGTGAATCTTCCATATTCACTTCTCCCCACCTCAAATCAGAACATTTGGTGACATTAGCACCATTAAAGTTTGAATCTTTGTTTAGTTTCCATAGAGTTAGGAGGTGATGGCTACATAAAAATGGCCATAGATATGTGATTCATCACATTTGGCCATTAAAGTCATGTGATCCTCCCATAATACTCGCTTAGTGTTACTATTCTACTGTTTTCAGTTCATAAATGTAGCTTGGTTTGCTTTGGGGACAAGTGGAATCAATCTGACTGAAGGGCACTGAAATAGGCTGCCTGTGTCGAACGACACAGGACTCTCAAGAGGTCCTGTGTCATACGACATAGAGTTCCCAGAAGGCTACACAACTTTTCTTGGACTTCAGATCTATCAGAATTGATCCCCCTTTTGTAACCCAAAGCTTGCTCAAGCAGTTTTGGCTCATTTACCACTACTTAGGTAGTCTAAGTTCTATTTGGGTGCAATAAATTGATGGAGGCGGTTTGCCATATGAACATGGACATTCTCGGGTGTCCCATGTCATATGACATCCGTATCATTAAAAGTCGATCTCGACTTTGCTCACTCCAATCAACCCCAAAATGAGCTTAGACCCTGAATAGTGTTCCTTCTTGGTTGAAATAATCTTGTCCCAGATTCCGTAGCTGGCTTTGGTATTGTAAGAGGCAATCTGACCAGGAAGCTTTCTGTCGTCCGACATCCCTCTCTGAGGAAGTCCTGTGTCGGACGACACTCAAGCTTCCTGAGCAGACTGTCTCCAGCCCTTCTACCTTGTTATACAAGTCTTCATATGTAGAGGGTGTGGCCCCCTATCATGGCTCACAAGTTGTATTCAGTCTCTATACTATCAATGAAATTCCAAGTTCGCATGCCTTGCTTGTTGACACATTTTGAACACACATCTTGAATGATTATAATTGTCCAAAGTTTGATTCAAAGTCTCGAAAGAGGCATGTTGGGTGAACTCCCAAGTTCTTCCCAAACACGTAACTAGACCCCCGAACTAAAAATCTCTTTAAAAATAGGTTTCTCAATGTTTTCCTTTAAAAACGGCGTGGCGACTTCTCAAAATCCAAAAGATAAAACAAAAATTATATTTTTCCGGAGGCCGTTCATTCATCATTTCCTGGAGGGGCATTTTACGAGATAGAGCCCTTCTTGATCAAGTTGGGATATCGAACAACTTACCAATCATCACGCCGCGGGTTCCAATAAGCCATGTTTACTTTGATGGATGGGAGCGGCACACGGACAACAAATATGCTCATGAGTTCCAGTCGTGCAAGGGTACTCGTAATTGTTTCACCATGAATACTGTTCTTTGTATGTCTCTTCTTTAACCTTATTCTTTTTTCCATTTGGCTTATACTTGAATAACTCTAACTTTTAACTTCCTTTTCCTTTGTTTCCAGATCACCGTGCCAAGTCAATGGAAAGTCGCCAAGTTGCCAACCTGGATACGGATAAGAGAAAGGAAAAGACTTGCCAGTGCTCATGACGCGGCTCTCGGCCTCCTTCCCGCTAACCTTCCACTGCCGTTATCCCGTGATGGAAAAGATACAGAAGAAATTGCCTTGGAGAAAGCCCAAGGTTCATCCAAAGCCAAAGCTAAACCCAATGACCCTGGAACCAGATCAAAGCGACAAAAGAGGCTTGCTGCAGTTTCACCCAATGTCGCCCCTTCCACTCAAGAAACTATCCCTCCAAATCCAGTTGTTACTCAGGTTCCTCCATCTACTCAAGTCCTTTCTCCTACCCAAGTCATTCCTCCCACTGAAGGCAATGTCCCACCAATCTTTGTTCCGCCAACTTCCATCTCGCAGTCTGATGATGCCCCCATTGACGAAACCCTTAACATTCCTCTTCCTGATTCTATTCAAACCAACTCTCCCGCTCCTGCGGATGATGCCATGGAACCCATTCATAATGAAGCTCCTCCTCTTTCTCGCGGGGTAGAGATTTGCGATTTAACTAACATCTCTAGCTCGCCCCCAACACCTCGCGACCCACTTATTTCGGCTAATCTCCCTGCTCCCACTTGGCTTCAAGAAGACTTTGTGAAGTCCACTAATTTTGAAGGGCTCTACGAGCTGAGCAAGGAGGCCGCCAGAATTCCCCGCTTGAAGGGGTTGATCAATGAAAATCGCAGTGTGGAAGAAAGTTTGCTAGGTAGCTCTGCTTTGATCCGGGCTAGTGATCCTATCCAGGTGCAATGCGTATCTGCCATGGATGTAGATCATGCCTCTTGCCAGGCCGGGATTCATCTTTCACTGGTACGTCGTTCTTCTTTTCCTTGGTCATTTTGGACTTTGTTCATCTTGTTCTTAACTTAACTTTTTCTTTAGATTGGCGCTTCTATTATGGGCATAAGCGAGAAAAACCATTGCCTTAACAGAGACAATAAGCAGCTGGAAGTCGCCAATCAAATATTACGAAAAGACAAAGAAACCCTCCGCGGCCGAGTGGGAAGGCGGGATGCCACATTCACCAACTTGGAAGGAGAGCGAGATAAGTTGAAGACTGACTTAGTCACTTCCCAAAATCAGCTCGAGACTGTCAACACTGAACTCAATGCCGCCAAAGCTGACCTTAACAATGCTACCGCTGAACTTAATTCTGCCAAAGAGAATGCCGCCAAGCTTCTGAGCGAGAATGAGACTTTAAAGAAGACTCATGCCGCTGACACTCAATTCTTTCAAGGCGAGATAGCCAAACTGCGGGAAGAAATGACAGGTAAGGTTGCTGAAATCACTTTTCTCAATGCTGATGTGGCCAAACTCAAAGAAGACCTTCTGGATATTGGCGATCAAACCTCTCTACAAGTTCTGCGAGCTGCAGCTGCTGATGCCACTGACATTCCCGCCATTACCATTGACCGACTCGCCAAGTGGGGTTCAGAGCCAATCTTCAGTGACATATGCTGCCGTGGCCATCCTATGGTCCCATACTCGCCTGATGAACTCAAATACCTGGCGGAAGAAGATGCATTACTGGGAAAAGCGGCTTGGAATCCTACTCCTCTCCAAACCCCAAATGTTCTTGCTTTATGGAATGAACAATTAGAACAAAAACATAAACTTTCGGATGATGCAAAGGCTCTCGCTCTTGCGGCCTCAAGCTCTGCTCAACTCACACCATCAGATGAACCCAATGCTTTAACTTGATTATGCTTTGATACTTAATTTCTTTTGGATACTTTTGTAACTCGCCTGCGTGGCTAAACAACTTGCTTTCTTTTATTTGGGTCTGTGTGCCTTTTAAACAATGTATATTCGGAGCCTTTGAGCTTGCCCTTTAATCTTTGTGCTTTACTTGCTAGTTTCATCATTCATATCTCGCCTTTACTACTTTGTTTTGATAGTTCATCAAAAATCACCATTTTGCATAACAGGTACCCCATACTTATACTCCCATCGAAAAAGTGAAGTCGTCTTTAGGCAACTTTACTTACAGTTGTAGCGTTGTGAGAAAGAAATTCTGATTCCTTTTTATTTTTTATGAGTCGCCACCTATATTATTTGATTGGAAACATAGAAAAACCATTTGAAAGAGATTTGAGTTCGGGGCTTAGGTTATGAAATGGGTAGGTTTAGAAGGCATCCATTTCACCCAATCCGGAGATCGGTCTTGCTAAAGAAAAGAGAGGTTTTTCAAAAGAAGAAGTAAAAAACGAATCTAAATACTACAAATAAAGGTCCATTTGATGAGGTCAAACGGAATGTAGAATCGATTGCTTCGAGACCGTCTCCATGATTTGGAGAGGCTCTAGGCCGATCCTAGATTCTATGGACTTATACCACTCTAACAATCAATTAGAAGGAAGTTTAGAAATTACCTTGCGTGAGGTGATTTGGGCAGAGTTTCGACTCAAGTTTAGAGTCGACCCTTCACACGGACAGAGCTTCGCCTTGGTCCTTGGTTTGGAGATTGATGCTTGTTTATCAACAAGGTTGACAAACAAACTATGAGGTGAGTTTTTAGGGTGATTTTGAGGGATTCCTTCAGGGAAAGAAAATGACAAAATGTGTGTGTTGTGTGAATTCGAGGTTTGGGATTTTCAACCTCCGACCCCTTGGAAGTCACCAAGTATTTATAGAGGTTGGATATGAAGAAGTGGAGAGTTAAAACCCTATCAGATGGTTCTAGAACTCCTCTCCCATTGGTTGGCCGGAGAGATAAAGTTTTATCTCGAAAAGAGGTTGAAATCGACGAGGGAACGTCGTGCACTCTGCGAGAGGGGGATATCTCGCGCGAGACACGCCATCTCGCGGCGAGATATTGCTCCTGTGGACAGTTTTGTCCTTTCCTCGTTATCTCGTATGCAGTTTAGTCCCAAACTAACGGTAGTTAGTCAAAACTTAACGAAACATGACGAAATGGTGGATTTCTACTTCTTGACTCAAAGCGAGACTTAGAGTGGTATAAGTATGTTAGATGTGTTCGAGAATGGGGTGTCTACAAAGCCCTCGGCGACAAGTCTTATGAAAGAAGTCATGTCGACGATAGAAAAGACATCATTACGAACATCGGGATGGTCGTGCCCGCACGAGCGCCTACGTATCTCTACCGGAGAATCAGACCAACACGTAGTCCGAATCAAAACACGAAAAGGCTGCTTTAGGTATTTTGAAAATCATTTGAAAATCGCGGAGATTTTATTTTCGAAAAGGTAAATTCATGCGAGGAATCAAATCAAGACCCAATTCGAGAATATACCGCCTATACGAAGATTCGCACATGCAGGCTCCGAACTGCGGGAATCATGTTAGAACACAAAGGCTCACTGTCCGGCCCTCGAGTCTTGTCGGTTTGTGACGATTTGCCTTTACGGGCTCCGAATCGGGCTTTTTGTTGTTGGGGATGACGATTCACCTGTTTGGGCGTTGAATCGGGCTTTTGGTTCGACGATCCACCTGTCTGGGCGTTGGACCGGGCTTTTTCGATGACGATCCGCTGTTTGGGCGTTGGGCCAGGAGCTTTTGGTTTGACGATCCACCTGTTTGGGCGTTGGACCAGAGCTTTTCGATGACGATCCACACTGTGCAGGCGTTGGACCGGGCTTTTTTCTTTGATGATTCACCTTTCTGGGCGTTGAATCATGTGGATTGAGTTGATCTGTGGACCACTCGGTTCTCGGGCGACTGGTGCCGTACCGGGCGATTGTGCGGGCGTCACGTTTGGCTCGTTCCGTGACTTGCGGTGCCGGTTTTTCCACGTTTCCCTGCTAGTTTATCATTTCCAAGGGTAAATGTGTCAAAATTTTGAACTTTGACGTTGCGTAGACGCTTATTGTCGAGGACAATTTTGTCCTTTTCCAGAAGGTTTATCTCGCCGCGAGATATGATATATTGCGCGAGATATCCACTTTCTGGGCATATAAACGGAGCTCTTGTTTATTTTGAAAACATCTTTTCCAAAATTCCCTCCCTAGCTCAAGCCAAGGTCGCTTTCTTTGCAATTTTCTCGTGGATTTGATTGGTGATTCTCCCCCTAATCCATTCTCAATCCCTCCTCCCTCCATAATCGATGGCTCAAGAACAAAGGAACCCGATTTTGGGGAGCTATTTGCTAGGGAAGGTTTATCCCCGCGATGATCTCACATTCGATAGGCACGCCCACATCTCTACCGCTGTCCGGGAGGGCTTGGTAAGAGCTTTTTTCTCAACTCTTGATTCTTGTATTGCATTGAGTTTGAACTCCCTTTCCCTTGAATTCAAATTTCATCAATGGCTTTTTCTTTTTGTATATGCTTAGAACTAGGTTCTTTCTTGCATGCGTTGATTTTGTGCGTTTCTTTGGATGATTGTTGTTGCGTTGTGTGCGTATGAGCCTCCTACACATCATGGATTGTAGGAGAGGTTGATTCGGATTATGATTGATATCCTTGGGCAAGCTTTTCTTATACGCACGCCAAGTGTTCGATGAAATGCCCCAATGAAAAATTTCTTCTATTTCATTGATTTCTTGATTTGGAATGATTTCTAATGTTGCCCTCTCCGTTTTTCCTCTGTTTTGCAGTCGTACAAGCCAATTAAGAACTGTCGGGGGAGTCCGAAAATGGCTAAGGCGGTGTGGGACAAGATCAAGGATCTTGACGGCGTCCGAGCTAGGGTGGCCCAAACGGGTTTGTTGACTTTCATTGACAATCTCCAGGGAATAAGGCGGACTCCCCAAGTTCTCCAGGCTATTCGGGAGAGGTGGTGGGACACTACCCACACCGTTCACTTGCGCTTCGGGGAAGCGACTATGACTCAGGCGATTTTCTTGCTATCACGGGGTTAGAGTTCATTGGCGATCCCTGCCGAAGTTTCCAAATTATAAGCCTGCGAGTCCGGCGGCGTGGAGCGGTTGATTGGTTTCCCCTAACGGGGTTAAGGGGTATCTTTGCTGAGTTGACACCCCTCCGTCGGATCGAGGACTACTCGGAGAAGCCGAATGTGAATATTGATCGGTTGGTGAGGGGTGCCCTCTGGTATATCCTTTCTGAGACTATTTTTGCGAACCATTCTTCTACGGCCCGTCTTTCTTTGTTACGCTTGTTGGTTGATCTAGATGAAGTGAGCGGCTATGATTGGGGCTCAGCGGGGCTAGCCTACGCTACCATGCCATGGATGAGGCATGTAGGAATACCAAGGACTCTCTGTCGGGGTATTCTTATGCACAGGAGGTATGCTCTCGATTTTGTTTACGCTCTTCGTCTGTATGCTCTATCGAGTTTTATGCGAGTTTGATCTGCTTTCTTGTGCGAGATATGGGGCTACTGCTTGTCTTTGGGGTGTACGGGTTTGAGTTGGAGAGCCGGACCCGTTGTTCCCGGATATCGGGAGGTGGAGCCACCCGAATCGGGTTGTTGATGAGGAGGAGAACCGGGATTGGACTCGACGGTGGCGGAGCGCGGGCCATGTTGGATACCTTCGAGTATGAGAGGTTGGGCCTCTATCCTTGGACCACTTTGTTGGAGGCGGGAGGTGCATCGAGCTTGGGATGCTACCGGGATGCGAGAGGATCTTTGGCGTCTTTGGAGGGAGACACCATGTCCCTTGGTGAGCGGGTCTTCCCACAGCATGAGCGGGGTAGACTATCATACAGGGTGCCGGCGGATCCGCCGAGGTCGATGTATCCCACCCACTCTATTCCGGAGGATGATTATGCTAGTCTTCTGGTAGGGGATGTGGCGACGGCTTGTGTCATCCTCGGGGCCTCTTATGCCGAGTTTACGCCTCGATTGATGGGTCCCCTCTGGTGGGGATAGGCGATCACATGCTCGTGGCTCCGCCTCTGCCACGCTTCGGAGTTCTTGACCCCTAGCACTTCCTCCCGGAGCTCTTGGTTCTCTGTCTTTTGCCCCGGAGTACGGCCCTTTGAGCTACACGTATATGATGGGGAGCATGCCGATGATGGGGCATATCCCGTCTCCTGATCAGATCCCTGAGGGTTACCGCCTCCCAGCTGATGTCTCTTCGGTATGTTTACATTTGTCTTGTTTCTCGTATTCGTCCATATAAGTGTATATGTCCGACTCCATCGAGCATCTTCTTTTCTTTGATTGTCGGTCACCATATCCGCGGCCGATTACAACCGTGGAGCGACCAAGATGGGTGGGTTGATGGCTTTGGTGTCGGACTGTCAGAGAGGCATTCGAAGGCTTCTTCGGCGGCCTCGACGGTGGCCTCGGCTATGACCCCTACTTGCGGAGCCAAGCGGTCGAGGAGGATGGTAGCCCCCGTGGAGGTGATGGCGGAGGTGCCGGCGGCTCGGCGACTTGATGGCGTGATCCCCTCCCTTTCTCTCTTTATTTGATGATTTGATGATACTGTACATATTGGCCGTGTGGGCCCGGACAATTTTTTTCTTTTAAATTTTTGTTAGGAACAAGTAGGTAGCACAAACAATGGTTTTTTTTTCTTAGCCCCTAATCCTAGGTCTAATTAGTTTAATTAACTTTCTCGACTTTCCATGTGCTTTTCGGGAATGGGAATGGCCGATAGGCCGCAATTTTGAGCACGAGTATGGTGTTTTATTGCATGTTATGAATTGTACACGCGGGTTTTCGAGACTTGCTTTGTCAAGTCGGGGCTAGATTCTTTGTTTGAGTAGAGCTGTTCTTTGTTTTGCCGTAGGGATATCTCGCGCGAGATAAGGTGTCTCGCACGAGACACGCTACCCAGGCGAAATCTCTTCCTTTTTCGAACGGGATTTTGACGTTTTCCCTATAAAATCACCACGTAGTCCGGCCGGATAACTCATTCTAGCTTTTCAAACTCTAGAGATATTACTGTTAGGGTGAAACTCTTGTCTTCTTTTTCAACCACGTGATCCATGGCTTCCAAGGAGATTGCCCCAGCGTCCATGATTGTCGATGATTTTCTTTGTCCTCTGAAGTGATTGCCTCTTTCAAGCAAGCATCGAGGGATTTTGTAAGGTCGTTTCGCAACCGGTCTCGCAATAAGTTTATCGCGAAATTCGGATTTAGAATTCTTTTCACTTTAAAGAACCTCCAACCGGATTGGAAGTTATTGCGGGGTCTTTGCTCGATTTTGGGATCCCTCTATTCATCTTTTCAATTTTTCTTTGAATGAGATGGTGCCTACCGTGGAGGAATTCGCCATTATCTTGGATATGCCTTTGGTGGCGAGATTCTTTGTTCCTAAGTATCATAGGAATCATTCGGAGGCTTTGAACGAATTGTTAGGGATCCCCCTTGATACTTGCTATGAGTTGGTTCGCATGAAGTGGGTTGATTGCTCCTCTTTCCGGGGCGCTTCGGCGGTGATTACGATGATGATGCTTTTCATGTCCATAAGCGGAACTTTCGGCTCTTTCTCTTTTCGGAGATGTTTTGTTTTACGTGTAGGGACGGCTTGGTCGATTCCCAGGCGGGTGGAAGTTGTTACGCGGGCTAGGAAACGTTCTAGGAACATTATTCCGCTAATCTTGGGTGAGACCCTTCATGGTCTTGATGAGTGCATAGGGTGGCGTCATGACTCAAGGAGTCCCCTCTGTTGACTATTTGGCTTAGGGAGCATCTCAAGTTGATAGGTCCCCCATTGGAATATTCTCCTTTTACATATCATACGAAAGTTGTTGATCAAAGATCTTTCGGCGGATGAATGGGGTGAGTTGATTGCGAAGACCGAAGCTGCCGATATTCTCTGGTGTCCACCTTATTGGAGGTTGAACAAGTATGTTGCCAATACCAAGGGTTTTGACGGGGTTGTTCTTAGGGTTTGCGAGATTCCTCCTTCTACTTTCCCAGCGGGTGCTCAGTCGGTTTGGTCGGCGGCGGGACACTTATCTTTTCGAAGGAGCTTCTCGTGTAGTGTCTTATATTGGTGTAGAGTTTGCGCGGAGTGCTAGCTCAAGCATGGGGTGTAGGAACTAATCGGGACCGTTGGTCGAACCTTCGGACTTTTAATGCAAGCATCTTCTGTCGACAAATATTTGGATTGGTTCCTCCATACCGGTCATCCTAGTGCGAGAGAAGATTGATGACTTGCGGCTTTATTTGCTAAGAGATTCTTTTGTAGCTAGCGGTATCTTGCGAAGGAGCGAGGCTCGGTGCGATCCTGCTAATGTGCGGCGATCCTACTCGGGATTTTCTTGATGGGGATTGGTACGAGAGGCGAGGCAAGGGAATGCACGGAAAG
This sequence comes from Adenophora triphylla var. japonica, assembly GCA_022495995.1. Taxonomy (NCBI): domain Eukaryota; kingdom Viridiplantae; phylum Streptophyta; class Magnoliopsida; order Asterales; family Campanulaceae; genus Adenophora; species Adenophora triphylla. The sequence continues at coordinate 293,461 of JAFEMH010002921.1, forward strand.
ACGCAAGCTTTGGATAGGCCTCATGTCTTCAAGAGATTGTCGGAATCTGTCTTTGATCGTCTCGAGGGATGTTCTGCTTTGAGAGGCTCAAAGCGCAAGGATGATCACGACGACGGTGGAGACCATGTCCGCCGGCCAACCAAGTCAATGAAAGGCTAGATCTTTTGGAGTACCAAGAGATTGCTTTGATAGATCAATTGTTTACGCTTTATTAGTATTATTTTTTTCAAGTTTGTTAGCTTAGCAAATTAGTCGTTGTGGTTAGGATTTCCCTATTATCATTAATGAAATGCATTCGATTAATAAAAGGGACAACTTTGATTTATTTATTTGATTAGACCGAACCCGAAGGCTGCCTACGTTCCTCTTTTACGGCAATTAAACAAGAGGCTCGGAGTCAGCGTAGTTCATTTTTGAGAAAAGGACAAAATATGGCTCTAGGCCGTAGAGTAATCTCGCGCGAGATAAGGCCCTTTTTTTTTTTTTTTTTTTATGCACACCCTTTCTTTTGCCTAGACCGCCCCTTCGGGTTTCAATCTAGCGGGCTTCTTTTCTTGTGCTAGCTCTAATTTTTGCCTAGGTCGTCCTTTCGGGATTTTCAACCTAGCGAGCGATTTCTTTTAAGGAGGCCAAGTCACGCGAAGTACTTCTTGAGCTTGTCCATGTTGGCCGGCTTCGGTAGTTGATCTCCGTCTAAGTCTACCAGTGAAGGGCTCCCGAGAGAATATCTTCTTCACAATGTAGGGTCCTATCCATCTTGGTCCCCACTTGCCTAACGGGTTGAAAGGTCAGGGACGATGCTCACGGAGCACCGGGTCGCCTACTACGATGTTCCTTGTCTTGACCTTTTTGTTGAAAGCTCTTGCCATTCTTCTTTGGTAAGCTTGAGTGTGTTCGGTTGCTTTCAACCTTCTTTCGTCCAACGGGGCTAGCTCTTCGTATACTGCTTTCTAGCCGGTCGACTTCATTCACTTGGTTTTCTAGGAGAACCCTTAGTGATGGTATTTCCAATTCTATCGGTAAGACGGCCTCCATCCCGAATGTGAGGCGTAGGGAGTTTCCCACATGGCATTCGGGTGAAGTGCGGTACCCCCATAGTGCGAATGGTAGCTTGTCGGGCAGTCTTTTCCGGTGGCTTGCCATTTTCGATGATAGTCTCGATTGTTTTGTTCGCGGCTTCAAGCTGCTCCGTTTGTTTGAGGTCTATAAGGAGATGACTTGTGTCTCGTGATTTTGTACTCGGTTAGTAGGCGATCGGTTTCCTTCTCGAAGTGTGACCCATTATCGGATATCATCTCTTGTGGAACCCCATATCGGCGAGATGATGTTGTGCTTGATGAATTACGCAGCCTTTACGGCGTTCGAACTTTGTAGGAGGCGGCCTCGACCCATTTAGTGAAATAGTCGATGGCTACTAGGGACGAAACTTGAGTGTCAGTTGGCTCCTGCGGTGTGATCTTTCCAATCACGTCTATTCCCCATGTAGAGAACGGCCAAGGTGAAGTCATTGGATACGGCAAGGAAGGCGGTGCATCTTTGAAGATTGGCGTGTATCGACACTTGTGGCACTTCTTGACCATTTTGGTACGGTCGGCTTCCATGGTCGGCCAAAAGTACCCTTGTACGATGATCTTTTTGGCGAGCATGTTTCCGCTCATGTGGGTTCCACATATGCCTTGATGAACATGGTCCATTATTTCTGGGCCTCTTCCTCGGTGGCGCAAAGGAGGTTTCCTTGGGGATGTTTCTTGAATAAACGGCCGGCCGTGATGACGTAATTGGCGGCCCAACCTCTTAAGGGCAATCGAGTCTTCGAGTGCATCTCGGGTGGTATGGTTCCATCTAGGATGAAATACCAAATGTCGTGGTACCATGGTTTCCCTTCGGAGTTTTCAACGGCGGCACCTTTGGATAACCATTTGTCTTTGCGGTCGTGAAGATCTATAACGGCGCGGTATGCGGGAGTTGCACGCCGTGTTATCTTGAAGGGTTTAAGCTGCTTTTCCTTTAGGGATTTCGACCAAAGAAGCAAGTGTGGCTAATGCGTCCGCAAATCGATTTTTGTCTGCAGGGAGATAGTGGAATGAGACATCTTGAAATTGATGCGCCAATTCTTGGAGGTGGAGCCTTTGTATCTTTGAAGGGTTGGATCTTGGACCCTCCACTTCTTTAATGTCGATTGATGATCAATTGGGAATCCCCGAATACCTCGAGTTCGATCACGTTGCGTTCTAGGGCTGCCTCGAGCCCCGCTATGCAAGCCTCGTGATTCTGCGGTATTGTTGGTGGCGTCAAAGTCAAGACGTGCTTGCTAGTGGAGTGTAGATGTCGTTAGGGTCCACCAATAACATTCCGATGCCAAACCCTCTCTTGTTGGCTGCGCCATCGAAAAATAATTGCCACTTATTTTCTTCTATGCTTAGGATGTCCTCATCGAGGGAATCGCGGGTCTTCCCCCTTCACTTCGTCGCAAGGAAATTCGGCCAGCGATCTGCGAATACACTCCCTCGACGGATTTCGAGTGACGTAAGTGATATCATACCCGCGAGCATGAAGTACCATTTGGCTAGTCTCGAAGACAAATTTGATTTGTCTAGGATATATTTCGGTGGATCCATCTTTGCGATGAGACGGGTGGAAAGGCTTCCATATAGTGCTTTAACCTTTGTGATACCCAGACGAGAGCGGCGCATGACTTGTCGAGTGGAGAGTAGTTGATTTCACTTTGCCTTGGAATCTGCGGGTGACAAAGTAGATGGCATTTTACGTGTGCGAGGCTGTTTGTTCTTGAGCAAGCATAGCCCCTAATGCGTTGTACGTGATTGTGAGGTATAACTTCAAGGGCTTCTCCTTGTGTGGTGGAACCGGGATAGGTGGGGAAGTCAAGTAGTGCTTAACTTTCTCGAATGCTTCTTGACATTCTTCGGTCCATTCTTGAGGTGCGTTTTTCTTAAGTAGCTTAAAGATGGGGTCGCACATTGTAGTCGGTTGATTAATGAATCGGCGATATATTGGAAGTCTGCCCATGAATCCCTTTACTTCTTTACGTGTCGGGGTGGAGGCATGTACGTGATGGCCTTTATCTTGGCGGGATGCGCTTCTATGCCGCGTTACGTGACCATGTATCCCAAGACTTTCCCTTTGACTACTCCGAATGAGCATTTGGCGGGGTTGAGTCTCATTTTGTCTTTGTCTCGATCGATTGAAGAATTTTACGAGATCTACGAAGTGTTGGCCATCTGTCCCCTTCGAGTGGATAATCATGTCGTCCACATACACCTCTATTTCTTTATGGATCATGTCGTGGAATAGTGTCGTGGCTCTCGATAGAGTAGCCCCGGCGTTCTTGAGACCAAACGGCATGGCCGTGTAGCGAACGTTCCCCAAGGTGTGGTGAATCTTTGTTTTGTCTTTGGTCCTCTTACGCCATGAGGATTTGGTTATACCACTGCGAACCCGTCGACGAATGAGCGGACCTCGTATCTTCTTTGTGGCATCGACCAACATGTCTATGTTTGGTAGCGGGAAGTCATCTTTAGGGGATGCCTTGTTCAAGTCTACGAAATCAACACGGACTCGTATTTTCCCGTTCGACTTGGCTACTTGCCATGTGTTTGCTAACCATTAGGATATTCAATCACTTTGATGAACCCTACATTCAAGAGTTTCATGATTTCTTCTTTCACTTGCATTGACCATTCCGGCTTGATTCTGCGTAGTTTACGCTTGGCGGCTTGGCGTTGGGTAGCGGTGGTATCTTGTGTTCTACAAGCGGCGGATTCAACCCGGGCATATCTTTGTAGGACCAAGCGAATACGTCGACATATTCTACGAGGAGGCTGGGTCAAGGTTTCTCTGTCTTCCCCCTTGAAGAAGGCTGCCGATCTTTGTTTCTCTGGGGTCTTCCGTTGTCCCAAGATTAGCTGTTTGCATTTCCTCGTCGTCAACGGGGCCATTCTTTCCACAACGACCTACTTGCTTAGCTAATTCTTTTAAGATTTGTTCGTTATCTTGATCTATCTCATCGTATGATTCATTATTAACGTGTTCGTTATATTGATTATTATTAGTTAATTCATCATTTACGATGTTAGCAATCTCGGGGTACTCGGAAAGATCAAAGTTTTCATTAAGGAAGTAAGGGAATACATGTTCGGCCACCGCCTCGATTTCCTCTTGAGTGAGTTCATCGGAGGTGGAGCACACTTCTAATGTAAAAGTTGTAGGGCCTATCTTCTGCGAGGGTGGGGAGTGCAACCAAGCTCTTTGATCATGAAGTCTTCATCAACAAGCTGGTCCTCCGGTGACGTGCCGATTTAGAATTGGCTTATCACATTTACGTATTAGTCTTGTGTAGTCGGTAGTTGGAGCGTCCCCCTTGGATATTGCATGAATCTGGTTTGTCTTCTAGCAGGCACGGAGTCTTGGAATTGTCGTAGCATGTCTTCTCCCAACACAAAGTCCCATTCGCTTGTCATTTACGCCTTTGTGCCCCACAAATCATTAGGGATCGGTGGGACGGATTACATTTCATACGGAGAAGCATCGCGATCGAAGATTTCAAAGCCCGGTTGGCGCTTTCCTTTATCATCAGTCCATGGTTCTGAAAAGATAAAGTAGGGAATACTTTTCCCTTCTCGAACAAAGTAGCCATTGAGTGTCCTCTGATATGGTTTGAGGTTGCAATCCTTGAACTTTGGGTCGTTGCAGTCTTTGTACGAGGTTCCTTCCCACTTGATTTGAGTGAAGCCCCACTCTTCTATGTCATCTTCATCGTGGATGGAGATGTCGTATCCTAGTCCATGCTTTGTGTGATGCGGGGGGACCGGTGGTGGTTCCGTTATTCCTTGTAAGTGCTTTCCAAGCCCCAATCCGGGAAAGTACCCTTTTGCTAGCATCATTCTCCGAGACGGGAAGGCTTAGGAAAACCTAAGTGCCTTTGAGTAGTCGTTTTCGTTGCAAGTGTCTATGACATTCACGGTGCTTTCTTTCTCGATCTCAAAACCCTTTGAACGGGAAATCGAAGTGCTATGTTGTACTTCGAGGATAGGACTAGCGGTGACCATCTCTCCGTGTATGGTGACTATCGTGTTGTTGTGTACGAACTTGATGCATTGGTGCGGGGAGGAGGGCACACCCCTATGTCGTGTAGCCAAGGGCGACCAAGCGGCAAATTGAAGGATCTTAGGGATGTCGATGACTTGAAATTCGATGCTCATAGTGACTTGCCCCATTTCTACGGGTATCTGGCCCGATCCCCGGAGCGGTTCTAGCGGTACAATCGTACCCCCTTACGGTATGCCCGGATGGCTTGAGGTCTTTGTGGGTGAGGCCTAATGATGATAAGGCTTTCTTCGGGAGGACATTGATTGCGAGAACCATTGTCGACCAAAATGCGTGGCATTCGGTACCCATTCACCTTAGCGGTTATGTAAAGGGCCTCATGATGATTGTTCCCATAGGATGGGAGGTCCCAGTCGGTGAAAGTGATGACGTTGCCAAAGCTGCACTTGGCCAATCATTTGAGTGAGCTCTTCGGGTGTTGCTTACGAGGAAATGGTCATTTGAGCCAATGCCTTTTCAACATCTCACGGTGCTTGTGAGATGCTCCTATGAATCCCAAACCGAGATATTTGCTTGTGTCTTTTTCAATTGAGTTAAGAGAGGGTCCTCAGAGCTCACTTGGCGATGAGGCTTTAGCTTGTTTTGGAGGATTTTCATCCCTTGGGTCTTTGTTGGTGATCACACGACCGGATCGTGTGAGTAGGTTGGCTTGTTTTTAGACCCTTTTTCCTTTTGCTCTAAGATTTCCTCCCAAGACATCATATAACGAAAGAAGATTCATTAAATTCAAGAGGGCTCTCGTCCCACAATTGTGGCTAGGCAGTAGGGTCCTCGAAGCTACTTTCTATCTCTATTAAATTGACCTCATTGTTTGGCAAAGGATTAGTAACAACATTTGGTAACCCTATCTCTTTATCGTCAAACAAATCTTGGATGACGTCTTTCAAGTGGAAGCAAGAGTTGGTGTCGTGACCGGTGAAGTTGTGGTACTTGCGAAGAGATGATGAGCATGGTTGGCGGGGAGATCTTTCTTTGGAGGTCCGCCTTCTCTTGGTTTGATTTTCCCATTCTTGACAAGTACTTCGAAGAGTTCTTCTTGGGTGATTCCTTCAAGCTTGTCATAATGCCTATCTTTCTTCTTCTTTTGTGGTGGAGGTACCGCGAGTACTTACCATTTCGGGATGATTGAAGACAATGGCATTGGCGGATGCATCCTTGGGATTGGAGGAGGAAGAAGAGCTCTTGTTGTAGCGGAATCCACTTTCTTTCTTGGCTTCCCTTTTACGTTTGATGAGGTCATCTAGCCGTATGCCCGACTTGTGAAGTTCGGCGAAGCTAGGAAAGTAGTTGCCGGCTAGCTTGTCTTGATATTCCTCTCTAAGGCCTTTGTATGAGGATGTGAATTTGCTCGTCTAAGTTTGGGCCTATCAACGATTTCGGTTAGCTTGGTTCTCCACCTTTTGACAAAATGCGTGAAGGACTCGTTCGGTTCTTTGCTTGGTTTGCTCAAGATCCCTTCTAGTGGTGCGATAAGTGGAGTTGTCCTCGTATTGCTTTTGGAAGGTACAACTAGCAAGTGGCCGATCTAGTCTTGTTGAGAGTGGGAGGGTCATATACCAATCTCTAGCGGCACCATCGAGAGTTTGTGGAAAGCATTGGGCTAACGAGGTTGTCATCAACACCCATAGGTAGCATGGCCCAGAGTAGGTCTCCAAATGTGATTTGGGACGAGGTGGTGCCATTGAATTTTGCAATGTCGGGTGTCTTGTACTTTCTAGGAAGCTTTGACATAGGCGGCGAAGGGTATCGTAATCAATGGAGAGCGTGGCTCCCTTACTCACATCGAGGATGCAAGTTTCTTTTCTAGCATGGCCATGGTAAGGGGTTCATTCTTGCTTTCCCCCTTGCTTTCTTTCTTGGATGTGCGGCTTTCATTGTCGGATGAGGAAGATGATGAGCTAGACTCGTACCTCTTTTTCTTGCCTTTGCTTTTGCGGCGACCCTTGGCCCTTTTAGTGTATGACTCCTCTTCTCAGGAGGAAGAGTCATTTTCTTCTTCTTTTCTTTGTTGGCTAGTGCGGCCACTAAGCTCTTGAATTTCTTCCACGAGAGTGTGGATTTGGGAAGCTTGCACTTCTAGGCGATCATTGGCTTCTTCCAGAAGTTTGTGGTTGTTTTCGGACAGGGTCTCATTTCCCGGAATGTTGTCGATGTCAGACATTGTGTTGGGAGTCTTGGAGTTGAGTAGCCGGGCGACGGAAGATATGCGGATATCGGGGATCTAGCCCCAACGAGTCGGAAGCGAGGCTTAAATGGCTCGGGCTCAAATTCAGCGAGACGAAGCATTATCTCGTGCGAGATTAGTAATCCCAGCGAGATAATCACACGAAGAAATCGATTTTTATTTAGCCCTAATTTTTGGTCGGAACGGAAAGTCCGTTTTGAGGGGTTTCTAAGGCCTTTATCAGAACCTAACGACTAAGCAATCAATCCGATTTTTGTAAAGCAAAGCCATGTAAGATTGTTTTTTGAAGGATTATATGCACATTTTTTTTTGAAGGGACATCCGAAGGGACTTTTCCGAAGGGACTTTTCGAAGGACTTTTCGAAGGGACTTTTCCGAATCCTTCTTTATTGTCAATTTTGCATGGCTTTGTTTTGATCAAAAACAAGAAAAGATCACCGAGTCAAAACCGACCGGTCACGGAGTGATCCTAAAAAGTCAATCTACATGAGAATGTGGCGATGCGGGGTGGAAGGCTAGGCTCCCCGCGATATGACAATCTAAGTGGATTGAATACGCGGAGTGGGATTGTCCCAACTTCGGAGAGGCGGCGACTAGGTGGTTACCGTCATCCGTCCTTAGTGTGGGTCCCGGGTTTATAGAGGGTATGTAGTGCAATGACAGTTATATATGAGTGCGCGTGTGTGATAGTCAATCTATGTGATAGAGTAAAATAGGAAGTTTTTTTTTTGAAAGTCAAAAGAAAACAGATAGTGGCCGGCACAGTGGTTGCCTACGTTTCTCCCAATTTAGGAAGACTCAGGCCGTCGTAGTTCCACATAAAGAGAGATAAAGAGAGATAAATATAATTTAATTTACAACTCCCGAATCCCCGATGGACCGGACTTTAATTAAATAAAACCCAAT